>PVJC01036201.1:0-17844 GCA_004026665.1 Murina feae | reverse complement strand
TTTGCTAGAGGCAGTTTAATCGGAGCTGAGCTGAGCGGGCGCAGCTTCACTTTCGCTCCTGCCGCAATGGAAAGGGCTGTTTACTCAGGTCCGTGAGTGGCGGCCGCCATGTTGGCTGGGCTAATTTGCATACAGCCGCTCTGATTGGCTGGTGGGCGTGGCTTACCCGTCTCGGAGAAATGGTTAATTTTAATATTTCGCTTTTATAGAGTAGATTGAGTACAAGCTATGGTTCAAATACTACTTCATGAAATAATTTTTAATTTTTTAAGAGATCACAATTGTCATTATGACTTTAGTTAATTGTTTCAGCAAAAGAGCATTTAATTTTGAGTTGAAGCAGAGATTTGGACCAATCATTAAAACCATCTGTACGTATACAACTAAGAAAACATATAAGCAGCCTATGGCCCAAGAATCATTTCTTTAACCAAATAGGTGAAAATCTGAATCCATGCATATTAATAACCTATACAAAGACACGTCAATGCAATTTCAATCTGCCTTTAGGAAAATAGCATTATAGATTAAAAAAATAGAAATATACACACAAACTATTTGAATAAAGTAAGAGTTTTTACATAGCAACTAAATTTAAAAATATATATTTCTTAATTATATAGACTAAAAAAGTCTTCACTTAGAGAGTACAAATATGTTAGTGACTATATTCCACAAAAGTTTGTTCCAATAAATCATTCTCATAGCACAAAATACTAATGGGTGTTAAAGGTCATGAAATGCTACTCTGGAAATAAAACTCTAATTTCACAGAACTATTTTTTAAATACATTTTTTATTGATTTCAGAGAAGAAGAGAGATTGATTTCAGAGAGAGAGAGATAGAAACATCAATGATGAGAGAGAATCATTGATTGGCTACCTCTAGCACGCCCCCCACTTGGGATAAAGCTCCCCAACCTGAATCAAACCCGGGACCCAGACCACAAACTGATGCTCTCTCCACTGAGCAAAACTAGCCAGGGTTCACAGAACTATTTTAAAGAGAGGTAAACCACCTTTCTTTCCCTTGACATGCTAAAATCTGAAGCAGAGCAAGTCCTATGGCAACGTGGAACCTATAAAGACAAAGAAATGAGGGATAAGAGAGAAACAGGCTTGGAAGAGACAAAAATCTGAAGCCAGTGACAGGATGGATGGACCTTGAGAATATTATGCTAATCTAATAAGTCAATCTGAAAAAACTAAGAACCATATGACTTCACTCCTATGTGGGTTATAAAACTAAAACTCATAGACACAGAAAACAGTATGGTGGTTACCAGAAGGAAAGGGAGATGGGATAGTAAAGGTTTTAAGGGGCTAAATATATGGTGATGGAAGATGATTTGACTTTGGGTGCTGGGCACACAATGCAATAAACATATCATGTATCATAGAAATGTACACTTGAAACCTATGTTATCTTATTAATCAATGTCACCCCAATAAATTTAATTTAAAAACATAAAATACTAAACCTACAAAAAACAAAACCTGAAGCCAGAACAAAGTCTGAGAGGAAGAAGAAACGTATTTTTTTTTATAAGAAATGATGGAATAAAGAGACAGAGGAAGTGAGAGAGGGAGGAAGAAAAGGAGAGAGAGAAAAGAATGTGTAGAAACACAAAATGTATAGAAACACAAAATGAGATATGTATGACATTATTGCAGATAACTGATTCCACATTTAGAAGTCTTCACAATGACAATATAACTTACTGAAAATACATTTTTCGTTTAACCATTGATTTTATTTTGATCTTCAAATGCAAAATAACCAGTATAATAGACTTTTTTAAATCCCCAGTAAATTAATGGCATTTACATAGTACCCTAACTTCCTAACTTCCCTTTCTCTACAGGTCAAAGTTGCAAAGATTGGCACCAATGCTTTATCGACTCGATATGCAACCCGCTACATCTATGGCCCAATAGCATCAACAATTTGTAAGGTTTTTCTATTACTTACTGTGCCACTTTCCCTAATTCTTTTTTAATGAAGATTTAAGTATAGAATTTGTAAATTTATACTACAACATTTGGAATTGCCAATTTAACCTTTACTTTTAATAGGTGATTTTTAATTATATGTGAATCTGGGGGATAAAATCTGCAATTGGTGAGGATAATATTTTTCTAGAAACTAATTATACTGAACTTTTTACAAGGTTATGAGGTCAACAGAAGTTATTCAAAGTAAATTTAGAGTTTAATCCATCCCTCTTCTTGTTCCTACCAACTACACAACATTTTACTCTCAGCAATGATAAGAATTAATTAGGACAGAGGTGATACTTTTTTTTTCAATCCTCACACGAGGATGTGTTTTTATTGTGTTTTTTTAGAGAGGGGAAAAGGGAGAGAAAGAAATATCAATCAGTTGCCTCCTGTATGTGCCCCTACCGAAGATCAAACCCATATCCTAGGTATGTGCCCTGACCAGGAATCGAACCCACAACAGGACAATGCTCCAATCAGCTGAACCATCCAGCAGGGAATACTTTTTTTTTTTTAATCATTTAATTTTAATTGGGTTCTTTCTTACTTGGGCTAGTCTGCTCCGGCAAGCATAGTCTTTTCCTGAGCTCCTGATGAGAAAATGGGGAAGCCAACAGTTTCAGCCACTTTGATCCTATAAAACCAGTTTCCTATCTCTCTCACCAACCCCTTCCTAATGTGTTTAACTGAAATCTATATTGGATTAAGAAACGAGGTCTCAGGGCTCTAGTTCTGTTGTTTTATTTTAGTGTCTCAGTACTTCTTATTCCTCCCTATTATTAGACTTTCTAGTAATTTGCATTTTATATTGCTGACTTATATTTCTTATAAGCCAATAAATAATTTATTATTGAAAGGCAAAAAGAAACTACAGAACAGTACCTGTGTCCATGACCAAATAGCCTCAGAATACCCTATGACTGGGCAATACTTGTAACCAGCTGAACTGCAATTCATTCTCAGGTTTTAACAAAAACCGAAGCCCATGATTTGACCACTATACATAGTTTTTCTTTCCTTTTTGGTTTTTTCAGCTAAAATAATCAGGCTTTCCTATTTTCAAGCAATGAAAATACATTCATTTGGTTTTCACCAGAGGCCATTAATTCAGATCCTAGAAAGTGAGATCATGTTTGCTCTTCTAGCTAGACCCCATTGGTGTCAATGTGGAAATACTTTAGTAAAAATTGCTTTTTCTCCAAACCATTTATAAGCTTCAGTTCTTAGACCCAAATATTATGGAAAATTCCCAATGAAATTACTTACAAAACCTTAACCTCTTAACAAAATTTAATTCCTCAAAAGCAAGAATTAAACATCCAATCTCCTCTTAGACCACATAATATTTAGCACAGTGCAGGGCATGGACAACATCAGAAATAATTGTCACAAACTTGCTCAACGAAAGTGGTGTCCTGACTTACCCAGAAAGAGTAAACATGAATTGAAACCACAAGACTAGACTTGATATAGCCTGCATCACTCTCTAAAACTAGCCAATATTTTTAGCATAAAGACTGCATTTCATGGACAACTCATTACCACCAAAAACACATGCTTACTTCTGTTATACTTTTTAAATGCATGGATTTTTTTGCAATAACTCTACCTGCCACACCTTATAAACCACTTCCCTAACCCAAGCTAAAAGTATAAACTTTGAAATAACAATTGCCATGAAATTTGAAAATGCTGTAGCCATCATATACAACTTCTAGAGCCAATTTATTGGAGGCTCCTTTTTATGGAATTTGATTAATGACTACAAAAAATAAACAAAAAAACAGATAAGTCCCATCCCTACAGAACATTCAGCAGCAATCACCTATCAATCAGTCATTGTACATTGAAGAAAATGTACAATGAAACAGCCAATCACCAGCATCCAAACAGATCATGCTGCAACATGCTAGGAATTCATTATACATACAAATGGAGGACAACAGGATTTCAAAACAAATGATATACCCAGCTACATGAATGGACAAAAAGCAAAGCAAAGACCAAGAGACAGACTAGAACACCAGTTTAAAATGGCAGCCTACTTTGTGGATACTGAAAAATAGCAGAGTCAGATAAGCCATCAGATATGATGTAAGAACAATTCTTACAACCATAAACAGAAAAAAAACCATAGTATTCTTAGCATCAAAGAACAAAGAGTTCTAAACAGGAACACATTTTTCAACTGGCAACTAGAAAATCAAAGGATTATTACTCTCACACTTTCCACATCTATCTATGAAAATTATGAGCAGAGTAGAGCTATGCATGGCATTGCATCATAATCATTTAATTTATGGAGCACCTATTTAATAATCGCACAGCATTTTGGAGCTTTGAAAGATAGGTGAGAAGAGTTAAGACACAAAAACTGCTCTCAAGGAGTTGCATTTTAACTGGCAGATAGCCAAAGATATCATGGCTCCATGCCATTGTGTGTCACTTTCTAAAGGAGAGGATAGAGTGAAAATGAATTACTATTGTGTACAGCTATATAGCAGTATTTTAAACTTTGTATTATATGATATTAAAAGATTTTTTAAGGGATTCAGATTAAAAAAGCATTGCCTCTTTCATACAGGGCTGCAGCAGCTTGATAGATGTTCAAAACTCTGAGGAGTGATGGCTTTAATAAAGTACCTGATGGAATGTTAAACATTCATGAGAAGTAAGAAGTACAAAATGGTTGATTTGATAAGAATAGAAAATAAAGGCACCCACAATTAAAACTTACTCATTCTGATATCCTGATTGTTACTTAGCAAGTCCCGGGATTTGAACAAAGCACCCAGCACTCACCAGTATTTTTCTCTCTTTGAATTGATAGAGATAGAAGAAAAGGTCTGAGGGAGCATTTAAAAAACCCAAATTGTAGAGATATCTCTGACCTCCAGAAAAAACTAAATGTTTGCAATTTGAAACTAAGAAGCAAATACAGCAAATAACTTAAAGCCAAAAAAATTTAAACCATAAAAGATTATCTAATTCATTGGTTTTCAACCGTTTTAATCTCATGACACACATAAACTAATTATTAAAATTCTGCAACACAACAAAAAATATATTTCTTGCCATCTAACAAAAACAGATATAGTTTTGATTCATTCACACAGGATGGCTATTGTTGTGCTGGCTGTTGTGATTTTTTACTTGACAATCTAAGAGGAAAGAGCTCAGTACCCCATATATAGTCAGTATTGTATATTTTAAAAATTCTTGTGGCACACCAGTTGAAAATCATTGATATAATTCATGATTCACCTGTATCACTTCCCAGTAGAATCATCTGAGAAATTTTTAAAATATACAGGTGATCAGGCCACACCCATAGAAATCTGATCTCATTAGTCTTTGCTGGGTCAAGGCACTTGGATCTTTTTAAAGCACCCAAAGAGATTCTAAGATGAAACTAGGTTTGACAACCACTGATCTTATTTAGGTAAGTCCCTCATTTATAGTCTGTAAAATTTACATACAGAAAGGCTTTATTAGTTTAGAGCGGGTCAGAAACAAAAATCAGCATTTCAGACCACAGTCAAGTGGTATACCAAGTTCTCTGCCACAAGCAGCAATATCTACTCTAATAAAAGAGGAATATGCAAATTGACCCTCACTCCATTACACCTAAGCCACTCCCACCAGCCAAGCCACAACCACCAGCCAATCAGAGCAACTACATGCAAATTAACCCAGCCAAGATGGCAGCCAGCAGCCACTGAGCTGGAACAAGCAGGAGGCTTGCCCTGGCAATGGAGGAAACTAAGGTTCCTGTCTGCCTAGGCTGGTTGTGGTCTCCGCTCAAAGCAACAAATTTGCAATTATAGAAGATAAATAAACTCCAGATACCCTCTTCCAACCTCGGGCTCAAGGAAGTGCTGAGAGCCTGGGTTGTCAGGGGCAACCCAACCTAGGCTTCGGTTAAAGCAACAAAGTTTCAACTTTAGAAGTTAAATAAATCCCAGATACCAGCTTCCAGCCAGCCTCACTGCAAACAGCCATCAGGCACTCCCCCAGGCTGGCCAGGTACCCCAGCAGGATCCCCCCCTTCCTGAAGGGGATGTGGCAAGCCTGAAAATGACCCTCAGCCCCTCACCCAGGCTGGCCAGGCACCCCAGGGGGGGACACCCACCTTGAAGCAGCTGTGGCCAGCCTGCAAACAGCCATCAGCCAATCACCCAGGCTGGCCAGGTACCCCAGTACGACCTCCCTCCCTGAAGAGGATGTGGCCAGCCTATAAACAGCATCAGCCACTCATCCAGGCTTGCCAGGCAACCCAGTGGGATGCCCACCCTGATCTGAGACACCCTTCAGGGCAAACCAGCTGGCTCCCACCCATGCACCAGACCTCTATAATCTATATAATAAAAGAATAATATGCAAATTGACGCTAACAGCAGAACCACTGGGAATGACTGGTCACTATGACACACACTGACCACCAGGGGGCAGATACTCAATGCAAGAGCTGCCCCTGGTGGTCAGTGCACTCCCACAGCGGGAGCTCTGCTCAGTCACAAGCCAGGCTGCCAGTTGCCAGCACAGCAGTGGTAGCGGGAGCCTCTCCGCCTCCTCTGCAGAGCTAAGGATGTCTGACTGCAGCTTAGGCCTACTCCCTGCTGGCAAGTGGACATACCCCAAGGGCCCCCGGATGGCCAGAGGGTTGTTTGGCTGCCAGCTTAGGCCCGATCCCCCGGAGAGTGGGCCTAAGCCAACAAGTGAACATCTTCTGAGAGGTCCCAGATTGCTAGAGGGCACAGGCCTGGCTGGGCCCTGCCCCTCCCCCCCCAAGTGCACAAATTTTTGTGCACCGGGCCTCTAGTTTAGATAATAAAATTGATGTTAAAAGATTGTGAAATGTTTACATTTGCATATTGACAGGATATCCAATCCTTTACCATCTTAGAAATAGTACCTGGTTAGAAGAATTAATAGAATCTAGATCACTTGTATCATTATTAATATCATCCATTTGTGAGTTACATCATGAATTAAAAAGTTAATTTCAAAGTGCCTTTTTTGTTGCCTTTCAATGCACCAATATTGCTAGATGTGTTCCTATTTCTCAACCTACTGCTGTTTCCCACAATACATTTGGAAAAAAATAAAATCAAAACCTCAAATTTGTAGCTCACAACACCCAATGTCTATCTACTAAGAGAAATTCAAGTGAGATTACATTAACAGACAGAAGGGCAGGGAAAATATTTCAACTTATGACCATGTATCTCTAGCTTCAGCTCTTACAGCAAATAGAATTTTCACTTAGTGTTGATATAAAAGTGCTGGTTATTATATTTAATGCATGTCAATAACATTTCTTTTAAAATACATTAATTTACCAGTATCATTTTTGTGGGTTCCTTTGGTCTATAACCAAATTCCTAGCTCAGTTCAGTTTTCTTTTTACTTGTTTTGATCATGTTAAAGTAAGTTCCTTGCATCTAATGTGCTTTGAAAGAAGAAAATTGTTTTAATGTCAATAAATTAAGAAAACATTGTCAACAAAAAATTATCTTGTAAACCTCAATGAAAACTTTTTGTTGGTGGAACTATAAATTGACATAATGGGCATAATATAGACAGGTTGAAACTGAAAAATATATATTGTGAAAACATTAATCAAAGAAGTGGCCATATTAAATATCAGATAAAGTAAATTTCAGAGCAAAGAATTTTTCTAGACATTAATAATAATAATAAAAGAATTAATCCACAAAAAGATATAATGACTTTATGCAAACCAATGTCACCTATGATGCTTCTGCCAAAACTTTAAAATTCATTTTTCCAGGTCCTAATTGATCTAAACATATTCTTGTGTCTTTCTTCTTTTACTCATTCTTTTCCCCATCACTATCCTCTATGAATTTCTTTTTGTGTTAATTATGGGGATTTTTTTCAGCCACCCAGATTAAAATATCACTAATTTTTATCAAATTCTGTGACTTTTCCATTCCAGTACTTCTTACATGGAGCCTTCAATTCTGTTCCCAGTGTGGCGAGTCTATATAGCTCAGGCTTTTATTGCGCTACTTCCTATCTTATCTCTACTCTTTTCAGTCCAAATTAACCATCCTAAGTACAACACCGAAATGGCTGTTATTGTCTCCCAAACAAGTCACTTTGTTCTGATTTATCAGGTTTTCTGAGTTTTGCTTATAAACTCTCACAGGTCCATTTGTTCCAGTACAACTGGATGTCACTGATCCCTAAAAACACCTCCATGCTTTTCCATCCTTGTGGTTCACTGACCAAAACGCCTTTCTTCCATCTCCAACTGAAAAAATTGCACCTTTATTCAAGGCTCACCTCCAGTACCACCTCCCTCATGGAGGAGCAGGCATTGAGCATGAAATGCCATCTTCCTCACCAGTCATATAATCTTTTTTTTCCCTTAAAAACTTGTTAAAATAGTATACCTTTCCTATGGTACTTAGATATTCTGTCTGGTCTCTATTAATTTGCATCTTTGACTTTTCTCACCTAAAGACACCAATGGCATCTTCATTTTTGTACTTTGCACCTCCCATCCTCCACAATGCAAAGTAAAGTGTATTTTACATATTAAAGATTTAATAAATATTTGATGAATAATTTAAGAGCCAGTCTTATCTCTTTCCACTGAAATAGGTATTCTCTCTTTTCTCATCACAGCTTTGAATTCTTATTTTTCAAACCTAAAATGTTAATGTCAATACTTGTCCTGGAATATAAATTATTTTATGTGTAAAAAATACTTTTTCTATTACATAAATGCATATTACTATTTATATGCATTTATATAAACTTTGTATGTATATAACTTCTAGATGTGTCTATATTTTCAATCTTTTTACCAAATAACATTTTTAGTAAAATTTCATAAAAGTTGACATGGAAAAGTTAAATTAGAGGGTTAAATACATCCTTAAGATAACTGATTTCACTTTCATAATCTTTTTCCTATAAAAAGAGTTTACCTTAGCAACATGAATATAAAGAGACCTGCATGTTAGAAAGAATGTGATTTTGTCTAGTTTATATGTATAGTTTTCCTTGGTGGGATTTCAGCAACCAGTGACCTCTCCTCAGTGATTTCCTTAGCTGCTTGCCCTGGTTCAGAATGCTTCCCTCTGTGACTGTGTGCCAGGAAACAAACTCAATTTAGAGTGCTGAGCCATGCAAAATGTAATTTTGAAAACACAGCATTTTTAAAAATATGTGTATCAAAGCTATGATTATATTTTACTCTATACTCTGTAGTACATAGACCACTACTCCCATTCATTACTGCAATTACTCATAACTGTACACATAATTATTATTATTGCTAATTTACACCAGTGAATTTCCATTTCAAAACAAACATTAGTATTTGTCTTTAATTAGAATATTTTATACTTATGTTTTACAGACCCAACATCAGGTTCATCTTTAGACTGGGCCTACAACATGGGCATCAAGCATACATTTGCCTTTGAGCTTCGAGATAAAGGCAAATTTGGTTTTCTCCTTCCAGAATCTCAGATAAAGTCAACCTGCAAAGAGACGATGCTAGCTGTCAAATTTATTGCCAAGTATATCCTCCAACATACTTCCTAAAGAATCACCCTCAGTTTGGAATAAGCCATTAATTCTCCTTCGTTCTTTGCACCAGAATGTCAATCTTCAATTATCCCTAAATAAAGCTTCCACATCACCTGACTCTTTCTCATTTAGGTCTTATGTTATTTCTTTTTGCTTTTACTTCTTCTCAGTGGGAACTTATCAAATAGCTTTAAATAAAAGCTTTTAACTACCTTTCTTTGCTCCAAGTTTGAACCCAGCAAAAAGTATTATTTTTACAATTTGCAAAGGTGATATACAGTGGGTCGGTCAGAGGAAAGAAATAAGAACCCTTGGGTTCTCCAGAATCAGATTTTCATAGATTTTCATCATTTTATGTGCAATAGAGCAAAAATAAAACACATTCCAAAATGCATCTTGTTTTTTATAAAGTATACTAGAGACCCAGTGCACAAAATGCATGCACGGAGTGGGAATGGGGGGTGGAGGTGGTGTCCCTCAGCCCAACATGCACCCTTTCCAATCTGGAACCCCTTGAGGGATGTCCGATTGCCCATTTAGGCCCTATCCCACTGTGGGATCGGGCCTAAATGGGCATTTGGACATCCCTTTCACAATCCAGGACTGTTGGCTCCTGACCTCTTGCCTGATGATTGTCCCTAACCACTCCCCTGCCAGCCTGGGTCCCTCTCAACTGCCCTCCTTGTTGGCCATCTTGTGGCGGCCATCTTCGACCACATGGGAGCAGCCATCTTGTGATGGTCAAATTGCATATTACTCTTTTATTAGATAGGATTCTCTATATTACTCTACTAGCATTAATTATCAAGTACTGTTTCTCATGTATTCTGTTAATAAGAAAGAATATCTTCAATTTACAAAAATAGATTTTGCTTACATATGTATATTTTTAAAAACAAGTAAACATTATTTATATATTTTCAACAATAGGATGAGTTAGTGTTATCAGTGGGGAATTCTTTGTGTCCCCACCTGTTGCTGATGGAAGTGGACTTCTTGCAATGTCATGAGAAAAGGAATTCTTGAAGACTTACATGGGAGAATGAGTGATATTTATTTGCATGGAATTAAAGTCCCCAGTTTCCAAGGTTCCAACTCCCTCCATGCCACCAAGGAAAAAATCCAGTGTGTCTTCAGAAGGGCTAAGATGAAAGCCATTGCCCAGAGTTTCTGTTCCATATTTGCACAGTCCAGTCCAGCATCTGGCTAGGTTATTTTGTATTTCCACCATTGCATGTGGGGTCCAAATTTTAGTGCTTGCAATGGCTTTACCCCTTCTACCAATTACGTTTGTTCCCAGGTTAGGCTGTCAGACAAGTATTTTCCTTATGTCACCCAACTTTACTGCACAAAAATGCATCTCCCCATTGTTAGACCCCTTACCCCAGGGACCTGAATGGAATGGACAGGTGGTTCCCTGGGAAGTACAAAGTTTCAGCTTCCTGGTGAAGCTGCCTAGATGACCATGAATGTCTGGCCTGCTTTTTGCTTTCTTCCCATTATTAATAACTACAGGCCCAGTGCATGAAAATTGTGCACTGGTAGGGTCCCTAGCAGCTGGCAGTGGCTGGCTGGGGCCTCCCTCCCTTCCCCCAGACAGCCCTGTCCCCGGAAGAACTCCCTGTCAAGGGAACAATTTGCATACTACACTTTTATTATATAGGACTAACTAATTATAAATGGTTACACTAGCAGAAAATAAAGGGGTTCACACAGAGATGAATCTCAGCGTTTTATTATTTTTTATTGTCTAGATTTACGTATGTCTCCTTTTTCCCCAATTGACCCCAGCCCCCAGCCATTCCCACCCTGAGCAAGCCCCAACCGCTCCATTGTCTGTATACATTGGTTATGCTAATATCTCTGCATACAAGTCATTTGGTTGCTCTCTAACCCTTCCTGCCCACCACTACCCTAGCATTTGTCTCTGGATCTATTCTTGTTTATCAAATTATGTTGATCATTATATCCCACATGAGTGACATCATGTGACATTTATTGTTCTCTGACTGGCTTATTTCACTTAGCATAATGCTCTCCAGTTCCATCAATGCTGTTGCAAGTGGTAAAAGTTGCTTCTTTTTTACAACAGCATAGTATTCCATTGTGTAGATGTACCACAGTTTTTTAATACACTCATCTGCTTATGAGCACTTAGGCTGTTTCCAAATCTTAGCTATTGGAAATTTTGCTGTTGTGAACATAGGGTTGCATATATCCTGTCTGATTGGTGTTTCTGGTTTCTTGGGTTATAGTCCTAGAAGTGGAATCACTGGGTCAAATGGGAGTTCCATTTTTAACTTTTTGAGGAAACTCCATACTATCTTTCACAGTGGCTGCACAGTCTGCATTCCCACCAGCATGCAGGAGGGTTCTTTTTTCTCCACATCCTCGCCAGCACTTGTTGTTTGTTAATGATATCCATTCTGACTGGTGTGAGGTGGTATCTCATGGTTGTTTTGATTTGCATGTCTCAGATGATTAGTGACTTTGAGCATGCTTTCATATATCTCTGGGCCTTCTGTATGTCTCTTTTAGAAAAGTGTCTATTTAGATCCTTTGCCCATTTTTTTTTATTGGATCGTTTATCTTCCTTTTGTTAAGTTGTATGAGTTCTCTGTAAATTTTGGACATTAAACCCTTGTAAGAAATATCATTGGCAAATACATTCTCCCATGCAGAGGGCTTTCTTGTTTTGTTGATGGTTTCTTTCGCTGTGAAGAAGCTTTTTATTTTGATGTAGTCCCATTTGTTTATTTTCTCCTTAGTCTCCCTTGCCCTAGGAGCTCTGTCTATAAACATATTGCACTTTGGGTAAGGAGGTGGGTCCTTAACCCAGCCTGTCCTTTCTCACATATTGGAAGCCCTCATGGGGTGTCCTACTGTTGGCTTAAGCCAACTCCCTGCTCCCATTGGGAAGTGGGCCTAAGCCGCAGTCTGGCCTCCCTTTGTGGGAGGCAACCAGGCTAATCAGAGGAAGCCACCAGCCCCATCACACCATTGCTGCAGCCACTGACAGTCACCACAGCCACCAAGGTGATTTCATCAACACGGACGCCAGTCCCTTCACCATGAAAAAATGACAACTTTTTTTGGCATTTTTAAGATGTGTCTTTCATAGGATATGACATTTCTTTCTTTCTTTCTTTTTTTATCCTCACCTGAGGATATGTTTCCATTGATTTTCAGAGACTGTGGTAGAGAAGGGAAAAACAGAGAGAAACATCAAAGTGACAGGAACACATTGATTGATTGCCTCCTGCATATGCCCTGACCTGGGCCCTGGCCAGGGAGGAGCCTGCAACCTAGGGACATGCCCTTAGTCAGAATTCAACCGAGACCCTGCAGTCAGCAGGCTGAGGCAATATGCACTGAGCCAAACCTGCTAGGGCAGGATATGACATTTCTTAGCCCTCCAGCAGTGGACCTTCATTTTTTTTTTTTCTCCAAGAGTATGGTGGAAAAACCCTAGATCACCTTTTTGGATGCTTATTACCCAACTTACTAAGAATATTCCCAGTGGCATACAGGGAGCTTAGTCAATGAGCGGTAAGAAAAGGTGTTTCCTCTATAGTTCACTCCAATCACCAGCTCCACCCCTACCCAGTCCTGTAACCTCTGGCTGAAGAAGAAGTCCTGGACAGGGGACCTCCAGACCTCTGCAATAACTTGCTCTGCCCCTGCCCAGGCCTACAGTCTTTGCCTGAGGTTGCAGGCCTGGGTAGAAGACCATCAAGCCCCTATGATCACCACCTTCACAGAGCCCAAGCCTCTGTGATTACTGGCTCTGATCCTGCCCCTTACCATTGCTGACTCTACCCTTGCCCTACTGACAGCCTCTGGCCAAGGCCGCAGGCCCCTCCATCTGTGGGCTCCACCCTTGTCCCACTCCAACCTCTGGCCAAGGCTGCAGGCCTGGGCAGAAGACCCCCCAGACCTCTGCTTTTCCAGCTCCATACCCATGCAATTGCAGGCTCCTCCCCTGCCTCTCTGATCGCTGGCTATGTGGATCCCAGGACCCTGTGATCTCTGCCCTTGCCCCTGCCCAGGCCTGAGCCTCTGGCCCAGGCCTTATGCCTGGGTAGGGCACCCTCATACCTCGCCATCACCAGCTCTGCCCCTGCCCCCTCCAATCACCAGCTCTCCCCTGCCCTCTCCGACTCCACCCTTGCCCATGCCTGAGGCCTCTGGCAAAGGCCTCTAGCCTGGGCAGGGTCCCCCAGCCCCCTCTGATCTTCTATTCCACCCCTTGGGGCCCCCACCTCCCTGCCACCTGCCTGGCTAACAGGCCTGACCACTTCAGTGGCGGGGCTGAGCTGGACTGGATGCCGCCATCTTGTGGCTATAAGGGCGGCTATTTTTGTGATGGAGTGATGCCTAATTTGCATATCACTCTTTTATTAGATAGGTTGTCACTTTTTATATATAGAATTGAGGCCCAGTGCACAAAAATTTGTGCACTCGGGGGGTGGGGGTCTCTCAGCCCGGCCTGTGCCCTCTAGCAATCTGAGACCCTTTGGGAGATGTCCACCTGCTGACTTAGGCCCGCTCCCTGGAATATTGGGCCTAAGCTGGCAGCCAGACATCCTTCTGGCCACCCGGGGGCCCTTGGGGTATGTCCACTTGCCAGCGGGGAGCAGGCCTAAGCTGCAGTCAGACATCCTTAGCTCCACTGAGGAGGCGGGAGAGGCTCCCGCCACCACTGCTGTGCTGGCAGCTGGCAGCCTGGCTTGTGGCTGAGCAAAACTCCCTCTGTGGGAGTGCACTGACCACCGGGGGCAGTTCCTGCATTGAGTGTCTGCCCCCTGGTGGTGTTTATCATAGTGACCAGTCATTCCCAGTGGTTCTGCTGTTAAGGTCAATTGCATATTACCCTTTTATTATGTAGGATAGAGGTCTGGTGCATGGGTGGGGGCCGGCTGGTTTGCCCTGAAGGGTGTCCCAGATCAGGGTGGGGTTCCTGCTGAGGTGCATGGCCAACCTGGGTGAGTGGCTGTCTTTGTGCAGGCTGGCCACAGTCCCTTCAAGGTGGGTGTCCCCCCCGGGGTGCCTGGCCAGCTTGGGTGAGGGGCTGAGGGCCATTTTCAGGCTGGCCACATCCTCTTTAGGGAGGAGGTCCCTGCTGGGGTACCTGGACAGCTTGAGTGAGGGGCTAATGGCTGTTTTCAGGCTGGCCACAACCCCTTCAGGAAGGGGTCCCTGCTGGGGTACCTGGCCAGCCTAGGTAGGTGGCTGATGGCTGTTTGCAGCGAGGCTGGCTGGAAGCTAGTATCTGGGATTTATTTAATTTCTAAAGTTGAAACTTTGTTTCTTTAACCAGAGCTCAGGTTGGGTTGCTCCGACAACCCAGGCTCCCAGCACTTCCTTGAGCCCAAGGCTGGAAGCAGGAATCTGGGGTTTATTTATCTTCTATATTTGAAACTTTGTTGTCTTGAGCGGAGTCTACAGCCACCCTAGGCAGACAGGAACCTTAGCTTCCTCCATTGCTGAGGCAAGCCTCCTGCTTGTTCCAGCTCAGTGATTGCTGGCTGCCATCTTGGTTAGGTTAATTTGCTTATAGTCGCTCTGATTGGTTGGTGTGCGTGGCAATTGGGCATGGTTTAGGTGTAATGGAGAGAGGGTCAATTTGCATATTACTGTTTTATTAGATTAGATATTCACATAAATTCAATGAAAAAGTAAAAAAAGAAAAGATCTTACTGATTATTTTTACTAATGTAAATAAATTTGAGTATCCAATAGGTATTATGATTCCAAATTGATTTTAAAATGTCTTATCAGAAGTACCTTCTCTGCATTTCACACATTGGATACACCACAGAAGTGCTCATTGGCTAAGTAAACAACAGGTTCTTTGACAAGAGTCTGTTTCTCATCTAAGATAAACATCTATGTACAATTTTCTTTAGATATAAAAACAAACAAGTAATTCTCAGAGACACTTATAACAGATCACTGAGAATACAAATTTTTTCTCTGTTCTGAGGTTCTCCCCTACCAAATTGTTCTTACAAAAGTGTTTAAATTACTTTGGTCATTCCAAATGGATGGACATTGGGTATCATATATACTTGAAAGTTCAGAGTAAACCTTAAATGTTCTCAGTGCATACAAGAAAACATAATTATGTGAGGTGATGAAGGTTTTAAATAACCTTGTGTGATAATCATTTCATAGCATATACATGTATCAAATCATCAGGTTAAACACCTTAAATTATACAATGTCTATGTCAATTGTATCTCAATAAAGTGAGAGAAGAAAATATGTGGTTCTTATAGATACTATGATATTGTAGATGCATATGTTACAACATTTTAAGGCAACTTTACATATTTTCACTAAAAAAAAGTAACCCATTGAAATAGAAGTAGTATTCTACCATTTAGTGAAGAAAGAATTTATAGAGAATTATATGAAGTTCAGATTGCCTCTGGTTGTAGAAGACACCTCCTTTTCATTCAACTAGTTACAGAAAATTAAGAGTGGAATTCAAATTAGGAGTAACAAATATATGTGATCTTCCAAATTTGAAGGTTTTATTACATAAAGCTACATTAAAAGCAACAGCACTTACTAAATAGTGCAGCTAATATGAATACATGGCAATATTACAAAGATTATGCCTTTACAATCCTTACTCCTTTTCAACACAATTGTATTTCATGATTAAAATACCAAGTCATTTTTCTGTAATGAGTAGAAATGAGTCATAAAAGCATCTTGACAATCTCAGCAACATATAGGCTACTGTCAGAAATTCCTTAGGCAAAGCTTTTGGGAGAGTCTCTTCATTTCATTGTCAAAAATGACCATTATACCAAGACAGATCTCAGCCTGTCTGAGTAACATCTATGTGAGGGTTATAATTTTGTCATAAAAATTTACTCTCACATGAACTTAGCATAAAAGGTCTCCATCCAGAAAATAGAATGGAAATGGATATATTATCACTTGAACTGCTTTTTTCCTCACTTATCCTTCAGTTACAAGCCTTAAGTTCACTGGTGTTGAGAAGTTAAACCAGGAAAATGTAAAACAGTTTTTGAAATGTGAGTAAAATTTGATACTTAATGTTCCAAATGCATTATTATTGCCACAATATCACTGAATGTGCTATTGACTCATTTTACACTGTAGATTCATGAAACAAATAAAAAATTGGTATCCCTCACTTCATATATAAAAGAAATAACAAGAACTCTGATTTATTTTCTTATTTTAAATTGCTCAATTTTTTAATTAAATCTCTGCTTTATAAAACTTAACAAGAGGTAATTAAATTTCAATGGGGCAAAGTGTGTGGAGTGAGGAGAAAAAGTTTTGAGAATTATAATCACCCTGGCAGTAATAATCATATGAAAGTAACATTTACATAGCACTGGGTAATTTAAAAATTGCCCTCAAGTGTATTTGATCACAACTCTATGAGACTGAGTTGGGGGGAGTTGTGTATTTATAATCCACATTAAAGTGATTTGCACATATAAAGTTGCAAATTGAAACTAGATCTTCACACTTCAAAATTCAAATTCTTTTCATTACATCACACTGTCTGTAGAAGGCAGAGAGAAAAAGAGGCTATCTAATGTGTGAATCATCATTTTAGGTTCCCTCTTCTTGATGTTCTAGATTAGGGATTCTCACACTTAAACTCATATTGCAATCACCTGGGAAGCTTATTAAAGTACAGATTGCTGAGCCCCTCCCCCAGAGTTTCTGAACCAATAGGTCTGGGATACAGCACAATATTCTCATGTTTAACAAGTTCTCAGGTAATGCTAATGCTGCTGGTGCAAGAAACACACTTGGAGAACCACTGATACAAAATAATTCTAAAATTTCTTTCTACATTTTTTTGTTAACCTTTCTACTTTTCAATAATTTCTTTCAACAATTTTAGTGATTTTTTCAGTTTATTTGAAAAAATAATTTACTCACAGGTTTTATCTTCAATTAAAATTGTAGAATGAGAATCAAATAGATAAAATAGGGATATTTTTATTAAAATACAGATCGTCTATAAAAATGTTTTTAAATAACAAAACCATGTGTTTGAACACAGACTTATATATTTCAAATTCACTCAACATTAAAACAGTTTTAAAATACACATAAGTAAGTAAGTATAGTAAGGATCCATGCTTTGAAATGTTATTGATTCTACAAATTGTACAATAACTGGCATTAACTTATTTTTATTATATTTTTATTTATCAATATACTAGAGGCCCAGTGCATGAAATTCGTGCATAGAGTGGGAGTGGGGGGTGG
>PVJC01036200.1:0-17842 GCA_004026665.1 Murina feae | reverse complement strand
AAAATGGGAAACCATAAAAATACTAGAGGAATACAAAGGCAACAAAATCTCAGACATATGCCAAAGCGGTTTCTTCACCGATACAGCCCCTAGGGCATTGGAAACTAAAGAGAAAATAAACAAATGGGACTTTATCAAAATAAAAAGCTTCTGCACAGCAAAAGAAACCATCAGCAAAACAACAAGAAAACCCACTACAGGGGAGAACATATTTGCCAATGTTATCACTGATAAAGGTTTAATCTCCAACATTTATAGAGAACTCATACAAGTTAACAAAAAGAAGACAAACAATCCAATCAAAAAATGGGCAAAGGACCTAAATAGACACTTTTCAAAAGAGGACATTCAGAAAGCCAAGAGACATATGAAAACATGCTCAAAGTCACTAATCATCCGAGAGATGCAAATCAAAATAACAATGAGGTACCATCTCACACCTGTCAGAATAGCTATCATCAACAAATCAACAAAGGACAAGTGCTGGAGAGGATGTGGACAAAAAGGAACACTCATGCACTGCTGGTGGGAATGCAGACTGGTGCAGCCACTGTGGAGAACAGTATGGAGTTTCCTCAAAAAATTAAACATGGATCTCCCTTTTGACCCTGTGATCCCACTTCTGGGAATATATCCTAAGAAACCAGAAACACCGATCAGAAAGGACATATGCATCCCTATGTTCATAGCAGCACAATTTACCATAGCTAAGACTTGGAAACAGCCTAAGTGCCCATTAGCAGATAAATGGATTAGAAAACTGTGGTACATCTACACAATGGAATACTATGCTGCTGTAAAAAAGAAGGAGTTCTTAGCATTTGCAGCAGCATGGATGGAACTGGAGAACATAATGCTAAGTGAAATAAGCCAGTCAATGAGAGAAAAATACCACATGTCCTCACTCATCTATGGATAATAATAACCATTATAAGCTGATGAACAAAAATAGATACAGAGGAAGAGCAGCATCAAACAGACTGTCAAATTACAGCAACAAGGACAGGGAGGGTTGGTGGGGGGGGTAACAGAT
This sequence comes from Murina feae, assembly GCA_004026665.1. Classification (NCBI taxonomy): domain Eukaryota; kingdom Metazoa; phylum Chordata; class Mammalia; order Chiroptera; family Vespertilionidae; genus Murina; species Murina feae. The sequence goes on along the minus strand of PVJC01036200.1, from coordinate 16,809 downwards.
CAGCCAAGGGACTTTTATGCATGCATTTAAGCATAACCAATGGACACAAAACACTGAGGGGTAGGAGAGGCGGAGGGGAGGGCAGGGGAAAAAAGAGATATATGTACTAATCTTTGTAAAACTGTATGTAATAAATAAATAAAAATGTGGAGAAAAAATTGACAGTTAAATAAACAGAAATCTGAGCAAACTTTTTAGCTGTATAAACAAAGGAAAGAAGAAAAGTAAGGAAAAAGCAAAAGGAAGAAAATAATAAAGGGAGGTGAGAGGAAGGAAGAAGAAAATAAGGTACTTAGTGAAGACCTTCTAGAGCAATTCTAGAAGAATCTGGGAAATGCTGACATATTTGTTTTAGATGAGTGTAGGTATGTATCTGCATTCATTTTTTCAGTGAAAATATGTGCTTAATAAATGTGAAAATTTTACCATTATGCTTCAAATAAACATCTTATTTTAATTTAAGTAATGAGTTTAAATTTTATTAAAAATGAAAATGGTATTTTATTATAAAACTATTTCAGCAGCCTGGCTGGTGTTGCTCAGTGGTTGAGTGTTGACCTATGAACTAGTATGTCACTGGTTCGATTTCTGGCCAGGCCACTACCTGGGTTCTGGGCTAGGTGCCCAGTAGGAGGCATGCAGGAGGCAGCAGGAGGCAGCAGGAGGCAGCTGATCAGTGATTCTCATCTTCATTATTTCTACCACTCTCTCCCTTTCCCTTCCTTTCTAAAATCAATTTTTAAATATATTAAAAAAAATTTCTGTAAATTTACCCACTAATAGAAATTATGTTGTCTTTTTATTTTATCCTAGCAGTCATGCTAATTCCTGAGGTAAGAATTGATATAAATAAATGGGTAGATCAGTAAAAAAATTGTGAACTAGGCATTATCAGTCCTGTCATGGTGGAAATAGGTGGTAGACCAGAAACCTTAGGCTACTCTCCTCATACAAATATGGTCTTAAAATTAGAGACTTTATATCACAGATAAAAAAGTTTACTGTACTTGAGGTTATAAAAATAACATAATATGAACAGGCAGATGATTTTCAGAATAAATGGTACATATCAAATGTAAAAAATACCTAGAACACAAGATTGGAATTCAGCAGAGCGATCGGGGAAGAAGATATAGTCTGAGTTACACTCTAAGAGGTGATTGGAAACCATGTAAGTAGACAAGGTTCTGAGATGAAACACATCAAAGAGAAAAAACAGGGGCAACAAGTAGTTCCTGAGGAGTGCATATCTGTAGGTGGGAAAAGACGAGATGGAACAGGATAGTGAAACAAGAAATAAATAAAGTTTCCACAGAAACTGGCACATACTGTAAATGCAGTGAATTGCTTTTGGCTGGGAGGAAATGCATGCTAGTAGAAAACTTGGTTGGTACCTAAGACTTCGTGCTAATTTATTTTCTTTAGCTAGACAATCTGATCAGCAAACAAATGGAAATGGGATATTATTGATTTATTCTCTGGTGTTTTGTTTTTTTGTTTTTTTTTTTATGAGGACCATTCATTGTAACAGGTATTGGGATAATCTTTCTGAGTCCTTTGAGAAAAAATAAGCCCAGCGCACTTTAAAATGTTATATTAACTAAGCAACTATGACTTGTCTTCTATTTTGTTTCTAAATAAATATACAGATAAGCCAACACTCCAAGAAGAGCAGACAGTAGCTGATGAGTGGGGGAAGGGCAGGGGGAAAAAGAGATATATGTACCAATCTTTGTAAAACTTTATGTAATAAAAAATAAAAAATAAAAAAAAGAAAAAAAAAGAAAGGGCCATAGCCATTGAAAACCAATACAAGAAATCCGACAGGCCAGCAGAACTGAGCAGTGCGTTGAGCCTCTGTGAGAAAGCCCTCCTCACTGAGTGCTCTGTACCCTACTGCCCTCTCTCACCATCTGTCTTGGCACAGAGAGCTGGAAGAACAGCTCTTTACCCAACTCCTTTGCTCCATGACCAGAATCTTGAAAGTTAAATTGGCTCCTTTTATTGCATGCTCCTTGACTGGAAGCCAAACTAACCATTCACTGCAGGCAATTATCAGTAAAAACTCACTACAATTGTCCAAACCAGTTTTCCAATGGAAACATATCACATTATTAAAGGCAATGCATAAAGTGTGTTTTTTTTAAAGATTCGGGGATGCCAACATACTTACATCTAAAAGGGTTTCAGAAGATGGACAATTTTTACAGTCCTAATGTGAAAACGTTAGTTTGAATCACTTAAATGTATTCTTTTTGTTTTCATCTTCTCAAGAAAAGCATTTACAAGAAGTAGATTGTGGGTTTGTTCATTTTTGCTTGTTTGTTTTTGCCTCTTTTTAAACAAAATTTTCTGGGTACCTACTCTAGGGCCAAACCCTGTTTTTAAACATTGGAAGTAGAGAAGTGTATATGACAGATGGTCTCTACTCTGATGGGACTCATGTTCAAAAGTTTAAAGGAAAGATAAATTACACAAATACCTATAGATTACTATAGCTAATGTTAAATGCTATGAAGAATATTAAACACTAGAGGCCTGGTGCACAGCTTGATCCACCGGTGGGGTCCCTCGGCCTAGCCTGCACCCTCTCGTAATCTGGGACCCCTCAGGAAATGTTGGACTGCCAGTTTCAGCCTTATCCCCATAGGCCAGGCTGAGGGACCCCACTTGTGCATGAATCCATGCCCCAGGCCTCTCCTATGCATATAAGATTTTTGGTTAATCTCTTCCCACCCTCCTTCCTTCATATTTCCCTCTGAGATTGATCAAGCTGTTCCATGTTTCCATGTCTGTGCTCTGAGTGTCTGCCCCCTGGTGATCAGTGAGCATCATAGCTACTTGTCAAACAGTTGGATGGTTGCTTAGGCTTTTATATATATAGATGATAAAGAGAAAAAGAGTGGCTAAAGAGATGGTTGGTGGGGGCATTTTTGTGTGAATAACGATCTGTTTAAGGAACCACCATTTGAAGTAAAATGTAAAACAATGGAATAAACCAGTTTTCTAAATATCATGGAAGGCAATTGCAATCAGAAAAAGCAACTGAAAGCATTAGGATGACAGAAAGCAACAAAAACAAAAATAGCCTGGCTGGATAAGTGAATGGCAGAAGAATGATAAAGATGATGTTGGTGAATAAGGCAAAGGCTGAATTATTTAGAGCCTTATGGACCTGAGAAGACATCTGGATTTTATTCTACTAGCAAAGGGAATCCTTGAATTGTCCTCAACAAAGGAATGATGCAAATTGATTGACATATTGAACCTACCCAGGCTCGACTTGGTGGATTCCTTGCAGGAGAGCAGAGCTCTTGTTATTATTTCCCCACATAACTGAAAGAAATACTGGTGCTACTTTCCTGAACACAAATACAAGGAGTGAAGATACCTCCATGTTCAATAGGTCAAGTAATTCCACTGAGAAAAGAGCTTCTTAATAAAACAATCACTGATTTCCACTAGACCCTTGAGGAGGTCTTTACTAAATGAAACACATTTCCTCAATTCTTACACCTAAACATATCCACGCTCCCTATTATTTTAGCTAGAAGCAATAACAGTGTCTAAAGAGGTGCAGTTTTCACAGGAGTAATAGTGCACATGTTCTCAAGTAGAAGAACTTCTGGAATAATTCAGAAATTATAGCCACAGTTCTGTAGCCAAGAGAAATGGATATGGAAGCTCCATAAACAAAAATGCATAGTGCAGGTAAAGATTAGCAGCAGGAATTGAACACCAAATAAGCTTAAATCAGGACGAGAACCTGCGCCAAACTTCTGCTTCTCCTCAGTTGGCCCGTTGAGTCTCTGTAAGAAAGTACCAGAAGATATTTGCTGCTGCAGTGGCAATAAATCTATCAAATTTACATGCTTTGAACTCTCTGAATTGTTTTTTCTTCAAAATATAAACCTCAACCTGGAATAGTTATATTCACCTGGAACACTTATGTGAAACTAAATGAAATATTACATAAAAGATACAATGGAAATATCAACATTAATATAATTTTTGCTAGTGACTCTCAGAAGGTACGTATGATATACAAAAACGCATTTTCTTCTTGTTTACATTTATTAGACTGAAATCTATTGAGCAAATCCTTCAATGTAAATATTGAATTGGCCCTTTGCTCTTTAGCACAGTAGTATGAAGACATTTTCACCAAAGTGGGGGGCAATCTTGACAACATGAGGGAGCAGCCCTGAAATGCCATGCTGACAATAAGGATAGTATTTAGATTAAAATGTCAGCTTTGATGATTACGGCGAAAATTGAAAAGCATTTTTTTTCCATTTAAACTTATCAGACTGATAATGCCAAAGTAGGCGCACAATTTTCCCCTCAGCAACAATTAGTCTCATTTATAGAAAATGTGTGGATAATTTTTCAGTTATCAGGGCCTACAGGCTCCATTGTACAGCAGGGGAGCACAGCCTGTTGGCTGGAACAGATCCCAGCCAAACCTCCCAGGTAAATGAACACACTGCTCTGGTGTTTGTTTGCTAACTAGTACATAGATCAAAAAGGTGGCATGAATTTGTAAAGCCCAAATTAGACCCTATTTCCCATCCTGAGGATAAATTTTATGATGACAAATACTCTATAATTTGGAGTACCATATGGAAATTACCTGCTTTATATAATACCCAGCTAGTACTAGCTTTTTAAGTTTCCTACATGAAATATTTAAATAGAATATGAATTTTAAAAGCATATAATGAATGAAGTGTTTTTCCATAGTAGAGTATACAAAATTATTAATTTGCCTTGAAAAGTAAAAGTGAAATGGATCTGGTCAAAGTATATATGCACAGGATGTTAATAAGATGAGGGAAATATTATTTACTAATAAATAAATAAATAAATAAATAAATTACTAATTAATAAAATGAGTCAATTTCTCAGCACTCCTAAAAACTAGAATTAGGTACAGTATTCCCCAAGACTTACTTTCAAAGACCCCCAGTGGATGTCTGAAACCATGAAGAGTACCAAACTCTAAATACAGCTTCTCTTTGGCATATCTGAATTGCCAGAGTCACTTCTCTTAAACTTTGGTGCCGGAATTCTTGTTCTAGCATTAAGAAGGGTTCAGCAATCTGGAAAAGGGGCTTGTGTAACTTAAAGAGTCCAGAGACAAAGCATAATTTTGAAAGGCATTTGGGGGTCAGAGGAGCCTAGTTAAAGAAACTAAGATCTCTTATCTCAGGACCCCATGCTTTTTAACAAAACTCGGGGCCCAGTGCACAAAAATTTGTGCACTCGGGCGTCCTTTAGCCGGGCCTGTGTCCTCTCGCAGTCTGAGACCCCTCGGGGGATGTCCACCTGCTGGCATGCCTGGCCAGCCTGGGTGAGGGGCTGATGGCTGTTTGCAGGCTGGCCAAGCCCCCCCATTGTGGACCCTCAACCCATGGGGGTACCTGGCCAGTCTGGGTGAGGGGCTGAGGGCTGTTTGTAGGCTGGCCACAGTTCCCATTGACCCAAGGTCCCAGTGAGGCTGCTGGCTGGAAGCAGTTTTCTGGGGTTTATTTATCTTCTATAATCAAAACTTTGTTGCCTTGAGCAGAGGCCATGGTCAGCCTAGGCAGGCAGTTTTCTCCATTGCTGGCCTCCTGTTTGCTCTAGCTCTGTGAATGCCAGCCACCATCAGGCTGGGTTAATTTGCATATAGTCGCTCTGATTGGCTGGTGGGCATGGTTTGGCTGGTGGGGGTGGCTTAGGTGTAACAAAGTGAGGGTTAATTTGCGCATTACTCTTTTATTAGATTAGATTTGTCCTAAGACGAGGCATAGATATACACTTCAAAGGGTCAAGTTTCATTTACAGAGTTGTTGTTAGATTGAAAGAGTTAGCCTATGGATGTTCAGGAGTTTGGCCAGTAGGAGGCAATAACATGTAGATTAAGATGCCCTGAGCTGTCTAGCAGCAAATATTCAATTTAATACATCCTTTTCAGGTTTGGGTAAATGCCTTTTGCGACTCCAGATTCAGCCCTGCTGTCATGCTGGAATTGGCTTCCAGCACTTTGGGAACTTTATTATGTAGAACTGAAGCCCAGCACGTGAACTCACAGGGCCCTGCCCACCCATACACACCCCGTCCACCCATGCCAGTCTTTTGTCCTTACAGCGTTAGGAACACAAGCCTTTTATAATATAGATGAGGGTTCCTGGAACGTTGGCTCTGTGACAGAGTGATAGTCGATCTAATCATCAAGATGGCTAAGTGACTAATGGACAAGTAGCATATACAGACTGGATATGCTAGGCAAAGAGGTGATTTACCTGAGAGGGACAGGATGGGATGACCCAAATTTCATCACACTACTCGGGACAGTGTACAATTTAAAACTTGTGAATTGTTTATTACTTGAATTTTTCCTTTAATATTTTTTGGCCACAGTTGAAGGTGAAACCATGTAGAAAGTGAAACCTTGAGTTAGGGGGTGGGGAGCCACTCTAGTTTTAAAAAAACACAAAGGTTATTCTTCTTTATTTACTTAAAACACATGGGATAAATATTCATAATCACCTACTTGTGTTACAGTAGGTGTTTGAAAACATTTAAACCTGCCACTCCCATGCCATCTTCATATTATTTTGAAGCAACCATAGTTTACAAATATAAGGTGTTAGCACCAAGCCCAAAGCACACCATTCAATTAATACTGGTTGAAACTGAAGTCCTGAGCCAAATGCTATGAAAGAAGTTAGAACAATGAGACATTGCTCTTATCCTTGACCAAGAAATGGGTGCAAAGATCTTTAAATTGTCAATTCAATTCTTGCTAACTTAAAAACATCCCCAAATTACCCTTCAGAACACTCAAAAAATGGTCCATCTACCTCAACACTTTTCTCTTTAAGTAATAAACATATTCTTATATTTCAAGAGCTATTATATTAGAATTTTAAATTTACTGAGTTGCTTTATTTACTATGTCCTATAATTTTACTACTAATACAATTTGGTTCCACAAATTAGAATTAATATCTTATCTAAGTCCAGCCAGCATGCCTCCGTGGTTGAGTGCCGACTATGAACCAGGAGGTCACAGTTCAATTCCCAGTCAGGGCACATGCCCAGGTTGCAAACTCAATCCCCGGTGTGGGGCATGCAGGAGGCAGCCAATCAATGATTCTTTCTCATCCCTGATGTTTCTATTTCTCTCTCCCTCTCCCTTCCTCTCTGAAATCAATAAAATTATTTAAAAAAAAATATCTTACCTAAAAGAACCTGTTGTTTGTCTTCTATTCTATCGTACCTGGCCATCAGCCTAATATTGAAACAATTTCTCTATACACGTGTTCCCTCCACCAGTTGCTGAACTCTTGGTATCTAAATTTCATCTTTGAAATTTATATAATATTTATATATGTATAATATACATGTAATGAATATATACTGAATTGAACTGATAAAATGCGCTAATGAACATGCAATGGTAAAAATGGTACATTCAAATTTTGATGGTAAAACTTATGTGTAAGTCGGAGGTTTCCTGATTAGAGGAAGAGTGAAGTCCAAGTTATATGCAGTATCAGAACTGAAGAATCCCTCTCATATTCACTTAAATAATTTTTATAGAGAATAAATGCTTTTAAAAAATATTCTCTAAACAAACCCAGACTCAAAATTGTCTGTGGCCATCTTGTAAAAGTTGGCTTCAGATCAATAAATGTTTCATTGAGCATTTAACTACTGTATGCATCACCAACTAAAGTAGACCCTAGGGATGCATCAGGGAGGAGTACGCAGAGCCTAACTTTATAATAGGGTAGGAGACCACATTTTGACTGCATTCATATGTTACCCATTATTTTCACCAGGGTGTTTGGCCCTTGAAACTAAAAAGAACAGAAGCTGGCTGACATTGATGCCTGGGAGGGATTTAATACCTGTATTTCTCTACCATTTTACTACCACATATCTCTTCCCTTCCCCTGAAATCACTTCTCTAAAATGATGCATGAAGAATCAAAAAATCTTTATAAAAATAAATTACATAAGGACATTTGAAGATTGCTATTTGAAGAGTGATTTATCACTTTTGTTTACTCCCATAGAATTCATATTTAGTACTGCCAATATCTGAACATGATTTTCTTATCCTGGGCTTTTGTAGTTTGTTAACATAAATAATTGGCTGGCTTTATTTCTTCTAATATGTCTACATTCTAAAGTTTCCATCAATCATTGTATCTGTATGTTTCTTACCAACACAAACACTTGATAATATGAAATTGGTGTGTGGATCAGTATTTAGGAGATGTATGTGCCACTCAATTCCTGTTCTTGGTGAGAGGCACCTGCAAACCATTGTCACAATAGTTACCAAAGCTTCACGGATATCACAAAATGTTTTTGAGATTCAATCCACTCTTCTGACTCTGCCCAATCTACAACGAGTGCTGCCAGACACTGAAAAATGGATAATACAATGTAATTTCTCATAGTTTCCAGCTAACATTTTAGGTCAATCAAATACAACCCAAATTTGTTTGAGGATCAAAGTGTTAGTTAATGTTATGGATCTGTGGGCTCTATTTTCAATAGAGCAGAAATGTAAAGGTTTAAAGGCCAGTTTCCCTTTGCCAACATAAATCTGAATAAACATATTGGCATAATTGGATCCATCCTTTGACTCAGGAATCCAGTTCTCCTGAACTTTTGGATTCAAGTTTTTTATCTGAAAAGGGCATAAAATGATGCCTCCTGCTCCCTCTCTATCATTTTCTTTAGTCTTCATGCCTTTTCTTAGCAGAAGTAAAATGTATTTCCTTTTCAAGTCACCCTTTTTCTTTCCTCAGCAGATATTCTGTAGTAAATCTTGGTTGTTTCAAATTTCTCCAGTGTCTTTACTGACTTGCTGTTTTTACATGGTGTTTTCTATCCTTATGCCCCCAGAAAATGGTGACTTCTCCTTTTTTATCCATTTATCCAAACATAATGAGCACCTACTTTAAGTCAAGAATTGTGCTAGGTACGGGGGTGGATGGGTGGATAAGACTTACACAGTCGTATCCCATGGAGCTTTCTACTGAGCTGTATAGATCTTATTAACAGTGCAAACAATCAATGGGAATGGGTTTAGCAAAGGGTACTACCATTGTGAGCTAGAGAAATTAGAAATTCAGTAAGCATTCTAACAAGAGGTAAGATGTGAGCCCAAGACTTCAAGGATTTCTCGTATTTGAGTGTTTAGTAAGTGGGGCTTATTAAAAATACAGATTCCTGGGTCTGTCCTTAGAGATTCTGACTTCAGAAATCTGATGCCGGCCTCTTTAACCAGCTCCCAAGTAATTCTGATGCACAAATGTGTCAACCAAACTACTGTTCTACCAGTGAGCCAACGATAAAAGTTAAAAAGAGGTCAACTATGCTTCCCACTGGCAGAGTGAGGGTGGAGGAACAAGCAGAGTAAAGATGAGAAAGTGACCAAGATGGAATTTTTACACGAAACAGGGTATTTGGTAGAATGAAGCCACTCCTTCTTTCTTCAATTTGAATTTTCTTTCTTTTGCTCCAGGAAAGATACATTGTAGGAAGGATCAGGAAGTCATCTAATGATTTATTAAAATATTTTGAGAACCTAACACTTTTGTGTTACCTGCAGAATAAGACAGCAGTCCTACCAGCAAGGAATCAGTCTAGTGAGGAATGCTGATGAATAAAAATCAACAGTGATCTGTGAGAACTGCTGTCATGGAGGTGGGGATGTGTTTACCGTGAAGGCACTCAAATCATCAAAGCCTCTTAGTTTCATGGGTCCCTTCCAAGGCCCTGTACCAGGTCTATAATCTTTATCTTAAAGAGGTCACAACATTCCAGAAGCTTGTGGCACATTGAAACCTGGATTCATTCCTAGAGAATGAATACCTTCGACACTGATGTGAGGGTGAGAGAGGACCTAACTTTTTCAGAAATCTGGAGAGAGACAAAATACTAGTGGCTGAACTGAACTTGAAACAAAGCATAATTGTTTTAGAGAGGAAAGTAAATGGAATAATAGTGAAAATGCTGGCAGGCATGAAAAAAAAAAGTGATACCTTTCAGTAGCAGGGAGTGAGTTCCTGTATCTAGAATATGTGGATAGCCAAAATTAAATGAGTAACCAGAGGAAAAATGACCAGAGGAGAAACTGCCTACATAATTGAGGAAGAAATGCTAAAAGGCCTTTTATATCACTGGGGGCTTGGACTTGACTATCCAGGTCAGGGGTGCTTAACTAATCACCTGAGAGTCTTTAAAAATGTGTCTTAATAGGTGCCGAGTGGCGCTTGAGAAGCACTATTCTGTGTATTCATAAGCTAGAGAAGAGCAGGAGAGTATGAGGCAGAATAATGGGAGGAAGAATGGGAACTTAATAACAGTCTGTTTGAGGAAATGGTGCTAATGCAAGAACTGGAGGAAGTGCAGGCAGAAGCCAGGCACACAGTGACCAGCAGAGTATTTCAGGCAAAAGAAGAGAACATGTTGTCCGAGGAGGGAAAGGTCCAGAGGGAAGGCACACAACATGTAGGAGCAACAAGAAGGGCCGTGCAGCAGGCTACTCGGAGAAGGGGCCCAGTGACTCAGTATTGTGGGTCATGGGACGAAAAATAAAAACTTACTCTAAACATAAAATGAAAGTTATGGAATGGTACTGATTGGGGAAAATGACATGGTCCTGTTTTCATTTGCAAAATGTCACTTTGGCTGCTGTGTGAACAATGGGTGAGAAATGGACAAGGGATGAATTGGTCCAGCCTCTTTAGAAGAGGTCATTATAGATGTGGCTCACACCAGCGGAGTAGGTTTTGCAAGCAAAGGAGATGGTGTGTTTATACATTTAATAAGTACTTGTTGAATGTGTAAGCTGAGCCAGCTACTTTTTGAGGTAATGTAAATACAACATATGTCAATATTAACTATAACGTATTAAGCGGCAATGTGGTAAACGTATATGTGCTTACCATCACAACCATCCTATACACTGTTTTCCATGTGAGGAAATATAACTTAGAGGACTCACATCTTTACTGAGTTTCAAACACCTACTTTTTGCTGGAATTTGAAGCTAGATTGGTTAGACTCTATCAAGGCACAGTAAAGCATGCTTAATAGAATTTTTTATTAAATAAAAATAATAAAGGGTCTTAAACCTTTCAAATCTTTTATTTTTGAAAAATACATTAAACTTTTAGAAATATTTGGAATGCAAAATCCAGCTACTGGTTTATGATTTAATAAAAAGTGATATCTCATAAATCTAATCTATTACAGAGCATCCTGTATCTTAATGATACATGATAAAGTGTTCTGAAGACACTCTTTGGTTGGAGGGATTTTTTAAAAAGTCAGATATGAAATATTATGACAGCCAGAAGTGATACTTTTGTTCCAGTGACAGGTAATAACCTGCTCTTTTCTTCCTATTAACACATGATTACTTTTGTGGCTAGAATAAAACAATGTACACAAATGATCTATTGCAGTAAAGACTCAGATATCCAATAAGAAGATTGGTAGAGTGTACAATGCTGGGGGAAGAATCACTGAGCTAGAAAATATATCTATAGAATCCTTGAAAACCAAAAAACAAAGAGAATAATGACTGTATAAAACAGAACAGACTATTTACTCAAGGACTATGACACAACTACAAAAGGTATAACATTTGCCTAACAGTACTACCAGAAGAAGAAAGAAGAAAGGTACAGAAGAAATATCTGAAACAATAATGAGGAGTATTTCCCAAAATTAATGTTCAATGCCAAACTACAAATGTAGGAAACTCAGAGATAGTCCCTTTAAAAAATGATATGGAATGATGAAACACCAATGTGGGGAGAAATGAATCTAGACACAGACCTTAAATCTTTCACCAAATTTAATCCAAACTGATCATAGAGATAAATGTGAACACAAAACTATAAAATTCTTAGAAGATAGCAAGGAGAAAATCTAAGGGGCTATCATGATGATGGTGTATGACGATGTCTTTTTAAATACAGCATCACAGACATGATCCATGAAAAGCATCATTGCTTAGCTGGATTTTAAAATTAAGCATTTCTGCTCATAAAAAAAATAAAATATATCAGCAGAATTCAAAGGCAAGCCATAGACTGGGAGAAAATACTTGCAAAAGGCACATCTGATGAAGGACTGCTTTCCAAAATATACAAAAGAACATATACTAAAAGTCAACAATAAGAAAACAACTTGAACAAAAATGGGCCAAATTCCTTAACAGACACCTTATCAAAGTACACAGAGATAGACAATAAGCATATGGAAAAAAATGTGCCACATTAAATGTTATGATGAAAATGCCAATTAAAACAACAATGACTTATACTTTTTTTAAATCCTCACCAGATGATATTTTTTGAAAATTCATTGATTTTCAAAGAGAGTGGAAGAGAGAGGAAAAGAGAGAGAAATATCAATATGAAAGAAATACAGCAATTGGTTGCCTCCTGCAAGTGCTCCTACCAGGGCATGGGCCAGGGAGAAGTCTACAACCTACAGACATACTCTTGACCAGAATCTAAACTGGGACCCTTAGGTCCACAGGCTGATGCTCTATTCACTGAGCCAAACTAGCTAGGACCACTATACACTTTCTAGAACATTCACAATCCAAAACAGTGACAACACTAGATGCTGGCAAGAATGTAGAGAGACAGGAAATCCCATTTATTACTGGTGGGAATGCAAAATGATACAGTGATGTTGGAAGACATTTTGGTGGTTTCATACAAAACTAAACATACTCTTATTATGTCCTCCAGCAATCACTCCCCCAGGAGTTACATAAGAGAGCTAATATCTTAGGTCCACACAAAAATCTGTTTATGGATAGTTATAGCAGCTTTATTCATAATTGCCAGTCTTGGAAGCAACTAGATGCCCTTCAGTAGGTGAATAGATAAATAAACTATGGTTCATCTAGACAAAGAAATATTATTCAACACTAAAAGAAAATGAGATTACAAGCCCTTATGACCTGATCATCTCCCAAAGGCCCAACTCTAATACTAACATCTTGGGGATTAGGAATTTAACATATAATTGGAGGGGGAATGAACAAACATCCAGACTATAGCAACAAAATATGGGTAATTTTCCATTTGTCTTTGCATATGGGAGGTGTTTTTTTTTTCTTTCTTTTTCTTTTTTTTTTTGTTGCTTAAAGTATTACAACAAGTGATAAATAGGTCTCCAGCATATGGGAGTTTTTGATTTCCTGTTCCATTTCTCATCTTGGATTTGCACTTCCTACTACCCAATAAAATTATTACATATTTACTCCAAGCCAAAAATTTCCTTTAGGGACTGAGCTGATTCACATTCACATAGAGGCCTGGTGCATAAAATTCATGCACGGGTAGGGTCCCTAGGCCTCAGTTTGGGCCTTCATTCTGTGCTACCCCCTGGTGGTAAACACACATCATAGCAAGTGATAGAACTCCCAATCTCCTGATTGAACTCCAAGGGGACAATTTGCATATTAGGATTATCTATCTATCTATCTAATCTAATAAAAGAGTTATATGCAAACTGACTCTCACTCTGTTACGCCCACCAGTCAAGCCATGCCCATCAACCAATCAGAGCAATTACATGCAAATTAACCCAGCCAAGATGGCAGCTGGCAGCCACAGAGCTGGAACAAGCAGGAGGCTTGCCCTGGCAATGCAGGAAGCTAAGGTTCCTGTCTGCCTTGGCCAGCTGTGGCCTCCACTCAAAGCAACAAAGTTTCAATTATAGAAGATAAATAAAACCCAGAGACCTGCTCCCAGCCTTGGGCTCAAGGAAGCTCTGGGAGCCTGAGTTGTCAGGGGCAACCTGACCTGGGCTCTGGTGAAAGCAACAAATTTTCAACTTTATAAGTTAAATTCCAGCCAGCCTCACTGCAAACAGCCATCAGCCACTCGCCCAGGCTGGCCGGATATTCCAGCAGCGACCTCCTCCTTGAAGAGGATGTGGCCAGCCTGCAAACAGCCATCAACCTCTCACCCAGGCTGGCCAGGTACCCCAGCAGGACCCCCCTACCTGAGGGGCTGTGGCCAGCTGCAAACAGCCATCAGCTCCTCACCCAGGCTGGTCAAGTACCCCAGTAAGGACCCGAACCCTGAAGGGGCTGTGGGCAGCCTAAAAATGGTCCTCAGCCCCTTACCCAGGCTGGCCACACCCCCATGGGGTGAGGATCCCCACTGGGGGGCTTGGCCAGCCTGCAAATAGCCATCAGTCCCTCACCCAGGCTGACCAGGCACGCCAGCAGGTGGATATCCCCCGAGGGGTCCCAGACTGCATGAGGACCGGGCTGAAGGTCCACTCCCCCCCCCCCCGAGTGCACAAATTTTTGTGCACCAGGACACTAGTATATATATATAAGACTTTTGTCAAAAGAATACACTTTTTGTTGTAGGATCTTAGGTATTAGTAAGTTTGTCTGCATTGATATGGGGGTGAAAATGAGGGAGAACTAGACTTCTTTAAATCTCTAAAATTCAAATTTGCCCTTTTCAAAAACCTAGGAACTGTCTTGTCCAATGATAAACCTAGTTCATTGAGGGGAAGGGGGAGGAAATCACTTTGAATAAAATGAGAACTTTTGTTATAAATATTTAGATAATAAGATTTTTATGTTTTTAGTAGAGGCCCAGTGCATGAAATTTGTGCATGGGGAGGGGGGAGGGGTGTCCCTCAGGCCAGCCTGCACCCTCTCCAAACTGAGACCCACTGAGATTGGGCCTAAATGGGCAGTCAGATACCCCTCTCACAATCCAGGACTACTGGCTCACAACTGCTTACCTGTCTGTCTGCCTGATTGCCCCTAACCACTCCCCTGCCAGCCTGATCGATGCCTAATTACTCCCTTGCAGGCCTGATTGCTTCTAATTTCCCTCCTCTGCTGGCCTGGTGGCCCTCAACTGCCCTCCCCTGCTTGCCCAGTCACCCCTAACTTCCCTACTTTGCCAGTCTGGTCAACCCTAACCACCCTCCACTGGCAGCCTGTTTGCCCCTAACTGCCCTCCTCTGCCAGCCTGGTCACCCTCAACTGTACTCCCCTGCAGACCTACATCCACAACTGCCCTCCCCTGCAGGGCTGATCGCCCATAACTGTCATCCCCTGCTGGCCATCTTGTGGTGGCCATCTTTGACTACATGGGGGAAGCAATCTTGGAGTGATGGTCAATTTGCATATCAACTCTTATTATATAGGATTATATTCTTTCTCTTGATGATAGATATCAAACACTTCTCCCATTTGGAGGAAAATATTATTTTTTTGGAAATTATTTTGATTTAAATAATATTTTGTGTAACTCTCTCAATATGCATGAAGTTTTAATCTAATTATGGAGATCTAAACAGCATAAATATTGTTTTTCAACTGGATATGTTTTACTCTATTCTAGTGGTTCATTAATTCAATAACACTTAGTTCTTCAAAATGTGAAACTTTTTAGAGAATAGAAGAAGAGGGAGTGCTATCTCTTTTCAGGAGATTAATTTGAAATATATTTATCGCCTTAAAAATACTTCAAGATATTTTAACATTATAAACTGAATTGCATACCACAATGGTTTAGATAAAGGAACAAGTTAATTGTTAGAAAGTAATGAGGTAGTTTTATTAAGATCAAAAGAAAGAAGAAAATAGATTTTTCATGTGGAAAAGTAGAATGAGAGAGCATGGGGGGAAAGATGAGCATGACACTCAGGAAAGAGAAAGTATGACAGGCCTGAGAATGGGATCATTCAGTGAGTTGGAGAGGTAAGCACAATGAGAACATCAAGAACTTGGGATGCCAGTCCAGATAATTTTGGATTTGATGTTAGTCAAGTGTAGGTCTCAGAGTGTAGAAGAGGCTTGATGAAGGCATCCATAGGCAGAGGATCTGTTGGATGACCTGCTTGGGATGACTGATGGTTACTGAACTGCTTATGAAAGATGGATAAAATGATACGTATCCATGGCACTGGGACCTTAGAATGAGATTATGATGTTTATTTGCACACCTGGTTTGTGCTGTAATCAGTTTCTATTTATCATCTGTTCAGTGACCTCTTTGGCAAGTTCTGTGTATTATGAATAAAGCTATCAGAACATACATTTAGTCACTTGAGCTCATCACAGCTTATGAACACATCAGTGGTCATGGTAAACTCTTTTCACAGCCATCTAAACTAATAAAAGCGAAATATTAAAATTAACCGTTTCTCTGAGACAGGGTAAGCCACGCCCACCAGCCAATCAGAGCGGCTGTATGCAAATTAGCCCAGCCAACATGGCGGCCGCTACTCCCGGACCTGAGTAAAGGGCAGTTTCCATTGCGGCAGGAGCGAAAGTGAAGCTGCGCCCGCTCAGCTCAAACTGCCTCTAGCAAAACACAGATTTGAAACAATATAACGATCATAGAATCCTCGGGAGCTGAAGGAAAGAGCAGCCCGGGCCTCACCAGTAAAAGTAACAATTGTTTCATTATAGACGCTGTGAGGTGAAGCAGAGGAGGCTTCGTTAGTTAGAAGGCCGCCTTAAAGGAACAGTGTATCAATTATAGAAGATAAACCAACACCAGGCCTTAAAGGAACAGCATCAGTTATAGGAAATAAATCACAAAAACCTGCGTCCAGCCAGCCTTGCTGGGACGTTGGGTCAATGGGAGCTGTGGGCAGCCTTAAAGCCCCTCACCCAGGCTGGTCAGGCACGCCAGCAGGTGGACATCCCCCGAGGGGTCCCAGACTGCGAGAGGGCACAGGCTGGGCTGAGGGACCTCCCGAGTGCACAGAGCGGCTGCAGGGCGGGAC
>PVJC01036199.1:0-17829 GCA_004026665.1 Murina feae | reverse complement strand
TGGCGGCTTCCCAGGTCCCTTCCGGGGATCAGGGAGCAGGAAAAGGCTGGCCTGACCATGAGGCGGGGTTTTCCCTGCTTTCTGGTGGCTGGAGGAAGATGGGCAGTAGGCAAGCTTGGGAGGCAGGCCGCACCCAGCCCTGGTCACAGCTCAAAAAAGAGAACAACATGCAGGGGAGGGCAAGAGTCTGAGAGATCAAAATAGAGGGGGTGCCTGCTCCAAGCCTCCACGGTGTGCCTGGGGACAGGCCCCCGGCAGGTAGACACACACAGGAGGACTGCTCCGAGCCTCTGATGGGGCTGGGGGCAGGTCCCCAGTGATGACACACACACATACACACACACACACACAAAAGGTGCCTGGCAGAGTGGGGCCATCATAGGACATCCACTGAGGGGTCCCAGACTGTGAGAGGGCACAGGTCGGGCTGAGGGACTCCCTCCACCCCGAGTGCACAAATTTTTGTGCACCGGGCCCCTAGTCCTATATAATAAAAGTGTAATATGCAAATTGACCCTAACAGCAGAACAACTGGGAATGACTGGTCACTATGACACACACTGACCACCAGGGGGCAGACGCTGAATGCAGGAGCTGCCCCCTGGTGGTCAGTTTGCTCCCACAGGGGGAGCTCTGCTCAGCCACAAGCCAGACTGATGGATGCCAGTACAGCAGTGGTGATGGGAGCCTCTCCCGCCTCAGCAGCGCTAAGGATGTCCGACTGCAACTTAGGCCTGCTCCCCGCTGACAAGTGGACATCCCCCAAGGGCTCCCAGGATGCCAGAGGGATGTCTAACTGCCAACTTAGCCCAATCCCCCAGGGAGCAGGCCTAAGCCAGCAGCTGCACATCTCCTTAGGGGTCCCAGACTGTGAGAGGGCACAGGCAGGTGGACATCTCCTGAGGGACCCCTCTGAGTGCACAAATTTTTGTGCACTGGGCCTCTAGTATTGTATAAGACAAAAGCCTTGTACTGAGCAGTTTGCACTGTTGCCTGAAGTTTGGTCTTCTGACTACCCGCATCCAAATTGTCTGGGGCTTTGTTAAAAGGTACAACCCTGAGCCTGACCCCAAGCTTGAGAAGCAGTTGATGTGAGGTGGGCCTGCATTTTAAATAACTTCTCCAGGTGTCCTTCCACCTCCCAAGTATGACAGCACTATATTGAAACATAAAGGGCTCCTTTATGCCCTTTATAAATGGACAGAATTTATGCCTGTTGGGGATAGTATTAGAAGGGATAGCATATTTTAAAATGTGTTTTTAAATGAATTTTTGGAGAGGAAGGGAGGGGGAGAGATAGAAACACTGATGAGAGAGAAACATCTTCAATATCTGCCTCCTGCATGACCCCTACTGGGGATCCAGCCTGCAACCAGGGCATGTGCCCTGACCAGGAATCGAATCAGTGACCTCTTGGTTCATGGGTCTTCGTTCAACCACTGAGCCACTCCGGCTGGGTGGGATATTATCTTTCTCAAGTTGCTGCAGTTATTTTTTTTTATTATGTTTTCACAATTGTTAAGAGAAAATAGTTGTAATTTTCCCGGAGCACTTCGGAGAATAGTCATTTTAATTAGAGTTGTCCTAACAGTCCCCCATTAAGGCGCATCACTTAGCTCATCCATGGTGGTAGGTTAAGTATCAAGAGAGAAAAGTCTCACACTATGAAAAGGGCATCCTTGTCATTATTAATATTCCTGGTAATAGATATTTATGACATATTTAAGAATCTTCCAGTATTAACCATTCCCAGTCCCCTTGAGGTCTGCGCCAAGCACACTTCTGGCCCCAGGCTGGGCGGCTGGAATGATTAATAGGTGGTCAGAGTTCTGCCACTTGGTTTAGGGAAAGCTGTTCTGAGAGCTGAACCAGGGAGATGAAATCCCAAAGCTTCAAAATATTGGGCCCTTCATCGGGAGCGAGGAACCTATGTGAGGCGTGGGCACTGCAGAGTGGAATCGGGAAGACAGGCGGAAACATTGGATTCTGACCACGTCGCCCCTCCTGCCCTGTGCCGTCATTAGCACAACCAAAATAGCTGTCCTAAAATGAATGTATTTTTCGGTCTCAAGACATTTCAATGACAATTAAACGAAACGGGTGCTAGCTAGCAGACTTTCTGGTCTTTAAAGAATTTTGTTTTTATCTAGTTGTATCAGAAACGTCTTCAACATCCAGTTCTCCATCAGAGCTTTCCATTAGGGCAGGGGTTCTCAACCTGCTGGCCCTTTAAATACAGGTCCTCAGGTTGTGACCCAACCATAAAATTATTTTCGTTGCTACTTCATAACTGTCATGTTGCTGCTGTTATGAATCGTAATGTAACTATCTGATATGCAGGATGGTCTTAGGTGATCTCTGTGAAAGGGTTGTTTGACCGCCAAAGGGGTCGCGACCCACAGGTTGAGAACCGCTGTGTTAGGGGGATTTTTTTCAAAGTTAAGCCTTCGATGCCAGATCGTGTTTACCTCGTATCCAACCCAGTTATTGATTAGAAGGAGGGAGAGACAATTAGAATATTGTACACATGCATACACACACACACACACACACACCATGCACTAGCCTGCAAAGGGAAAATACTGAATAGATTAAGCAATGTTACAAGGTCCTGAGAGAGGCAGGAACTTCCCATTCAGAGTCAGGCAGGTCTGAGAAAGATGAAACCGAAATCTGGTTTTAGTTTCATGTGAGCTGGTACTATCACATGGTGGTTGACAGCTTTGTTCAAACGAAGGTGTGCAAACCTTAGAGTCCAGAGAAGTCTCAATGGCTTCATTCTTTCTAACAAAATACATAGTGGTTATAAAAGGACAGTGTGATGAAGGTGGATTCCAGAGACTGAGATTCCAGCAAGTAGATTAAGAATAAGAATGGATGGCCCTAGCTGGTTTGGCTCACTGGATAGAGCGTCGGCCTGCGGACTTGAAGGTCCCAGGTTCGATTCTGGTCAAGGGCATGTACCTTGGTTGTGGGCACATCCCCAATGGGGAGTGTGCAGCGGGCAGCTGATCGATGCTTCTCTCTCATCGATGTTTCTATCTCTCTATCCCTCTCCCTTCCTCTCTGTAAAAAATCAATAAAATATATTTTTTAAAAAAGAATAAGAATGAATGGAAAAGGGTTCTCAACTCAGTCTCAGGCTTCGTGTTTTAAAATCTTGCCCTATTTACTATATTAGCATTTAAGCAGTGCAAGTACTTTTACTTAATTATGCTTAGGTGTCATAACCAAAATCCCAATTTTAATTTTATGTTAAACTGTATATTTGATTGAAAAAAACTCATAATTCTTTTCTGAGTCTCTGGTTAAATGTGTTTTGTAGTTTAGTCTATGCATCTCATAAGCGAGACGCTGCTACTCATTTGAAAAAAAAATTAAATATGTTTTTATTGATTTTAGAGAGAGAGCTGCCCCCCACCCCATGCTCCCTGACTGGGGAGCTAACCCATAACCTGAGGGTATGCCCTGACTGGGAATTGAATCTGTGACCTCTTGGTGTAATGGAGAATCCTCACTACAGAGCCAACAGAGTGAAAAAAAAATTCAAATTTTTGGTCAGGGCACTTTCTGGTCATTGAGCTTTGTGTTCACGCATGTACCTATGTCTTTCCCTCCTCCTTCTGAAAGAATTTAAGATTACTTATAAATATAGATTACTGTGATACAGTATTTTGAAAACATACAATTTAACTGCATATTTACATCTGATAAAACTAGGGAGGTATGAGGATCATTTATTTAATTTGTTTTCTTTAGTTCTAGGTTTGAAATATTTTCCTACTAAAAGCAAACACATAAGCAGAAAAATTATCTGGACCAGGAAAATATAAATACATGCTGGTGTGTGTGTGTGTGTGTGTGTGTGTGTGTGTGTGTGTGTGTGTGTGACAGGTAGAGGAATCAGCGCTTTTTTCCTGTAAAGGGCCGGATAGTGAATGTTTGCAGCCTGGAAGGGACCTACAATGGTGTCTATTGCGTCTACTCAGTGCTGCCATCATAGCCTAAAATTGCACATAGACAATACATTGACAACTGGGTATGGCTATGGTCCAAAAAAGCCTTACAGACAGTTCTCAATTTAGGATGGTTTGACTTGATGATTTTTTGACTTTCCAATGGTGCCAAAGTGACATGCATTCGGTAGAAACCGTACTTAAAATTGTTGTAATTTGACCTTTCCCCGGGCTACTGATTTGCAGAATGCCACACACTCTGGTGGTGCGGGCAGGAGCATGAAGGTGTGAGCAACCCATACTCTGCAGTGAACCGTGCTGCTTTTGGTCTTTGGATGTTGTGTTCTCAGCATGTTTAAGGCAGGCGAGGCTAAGCAATGATGTTCCGCAGGATACGTGTATTAAATGCATTTTCAACTTAACTGTATTTTCAACTTTCGCTGGGCATATCGGGCGAAGGAGCATCTGTATTTACTGAAACAGGCGGCAGGCCAGCGTTGGCCATGGCATGCCAATCCCTGACTTAGAGAGTAGATCAGCCACTGTGCTGTTAGAATTGCTCCACATTCACCATTTCACTTAAGGTGAGGTGACCAGATTTAAAGCGGTACACCATTGACCGGCGGGGTGTGTGGGGAGGGTGTTCTTTCTTTTTATTATTATTATTATTACTTAAAATACTACAAAGAGTAATCGGGATTTTTTTAAAACACCGCGGGACACGGGACAAATTGTTAAAAATCAGGACTGTCCCGCCAAAAGCGGGATGTCTGGTCACCTTAACTTAAGGAGAACCTGAGGCCCAGAGAGGTGAAGTGACTTACCCCAACACACATAGCAAAGCCAGAGAATCCAGTTTTCCATGTAGTTTCCTGGGTTCCCCTAACACAGAGTGGAATCCAAAGTGGTAGGTAGCTGTCTCCACAGCAGAGTGGAGGGACTGAGGGAAGTGGAGGACAGAGGAGAGTGACAGTATCTAGAGCAGTGCCTCCTCTGCCCACCCCTATTGCTTCTTCCTGACAGTAACTAGGGCATGTCTGCATTTTACCCACGTTTTCTTGTTTTGCTTGGTGGAAGAAGCTTGGATCTGCCATCCACTTAGCCCTTGGCCTTGAAGCGAGTCATAACCTCTCTCTGGGCTTCCTTGTCTTTAATCTACATAATGAGGGCTATGACTCGATGATTTAGAACACCCATTTCATTCTCAAATTCTGATTCCTTCTAGTTCACCATTTTCCCTACCAATCTATACTAATAAAAGGGTAATATGCTAGTTAAACTGAACATCTTCTGGACGTCTTCTGGATGTCCTTCCAGACAAAGCCACGGTGGCAGAGGTGGTTAGGGGCAATCAGGCCAGTAGGGGGAAGCAGTTAGGGGGCAATCAGGCTGGCAGGGGAGCAATTAGGTCAGCAAGCAGAGGTGGTTATGTTGTAATGTACCCCACGAATCACACAAGGACGCCTCAAGAAGTCGAATTAGGAGTCACACTTAGTGCAAATCCGGGACTCTGAGGGGGCAATGTACCTTAAACCTCATAGTAATAATATGCCCACAACACAAGATTTATATAGGCAAAAAATCACAAGGTATCAATTATATCTTTGGGTTTGGAATGAGGAACCTGGTTTGCAAAAAGCAGTTACAGAAGCAGAATTGAGCATATTAGTTAAATTATAGTTTTGGGTTTCTAGATCACTGAATCAATGGAAACACATTGCCTAGAGCCGTGGGTCTTGTGACCCCTGAGTTGACAGAACGCATTATCTGGAACCATTGAGCCTTATGACCACTGAGTCAACCGGAATTCGTTATCTGTAGCCATTGAGGTATTTTAGGGTGATTGTGCTGCCCTGGTTCTCAGGGTGGTTCACAGAAGAATGTGGTTTCTAAAACCAGTGAGATCCCAATCAATGGAATATTCAAACCACCAACAGCGAGAGATTTAATCACTTGGGACAGCATACGTAAGTTCAGAAAATCAAAGTAACTTTTCTATTGTTAAACAAAACAAAACATACAGAAGTCAAACAGCAAGGTTAGAATTAAACTACAATTTCTACCTGAGGTGACTGCTACCATACTTCAGTTATAGGTAATCAGGCAGGCAGGCAGGTGAGCAGTTAGGAGCCAGCAGTCCTGGATTGCAAGAGGGATGTCGACTGCTGGTTTAGGCCCAATCCCACAGAGGTCTTGTATTGGAGAGGGTGCAGGCTAGGCAGAGGGACATCTCCCCCCCACTCCCACACTAATTTCGTGCACCAGACTGCTAGTCTACAATAATTCACAAGCTGGCTGCTCAGGCCTTGGGTGCAGAGAAACCCTAAGTTGAGAGCCCCACCCAAGTGTTCCCTGGTGACATATCTCTGTACTCACTGGGGAAAGACTCACTTCCTTCAGAGCATCCAGCAATTCTGATGACCTCCTTGCTTCTCGGGCTGAGAGTTGATGTCCACGCTAAAGGCACCCACCTGCTTGGGAAGTGCTCTGTTTTTGCCTCTGAAATGCTGAGCTGGGCGGTTGACCAACTACCAAATCGGTAGTCTGAGGATTTATCCATCCCTCTAGAATCCCCATCTCTCCTCGCACTTCTTCCCAGTAGGAAGCAGTTTTCTAAGGAACCGAGCCCCAGTTTGGGCATTCTCCAGGCAGGTTGAGATGAGGCCCTCCTGTGGACTCATGGTAGGTGACCATATCTAGCCACTCGTCTGTATATTTTTGCCAAGGGCTAAAATTCTCCTTTCTCCACTTCAGGACTTCCATCACGTTAGTTAAATTTTCTTCCTAGAGCACTGAGTCTGGAGACCTGGGTTCACATCCCGGTGGTAGGTATCACAACTTACATGTATGATCTTGGGCAAGTTCTGTAACCTCTGGAGATGGTAGCCTTTGCCTTCTTTTCCACAGACCATTGTCATGGTTTTGAACTCCGATTCTACATTGGAGTCACCTGGGTGGCAAAAACAAAAAACAAAACCCAACTCAAAAAACAACAACAATAAAAACCCTCCCTTATTCCCCCCACCATTGAATCAGATTCCCTGAGGGTGGGGCCCAGCGCTGAGCTAACTTCTGTCCAAGTGATTCTACTCAATATGAGCGCACCTTTGAAAAGGGCCTGCTCAATATGTCCTATTGTTGTTTGTGTTGTTACTTCTATTTAAAAGCGACACCAGAAGTCTATACAAATACGTAAATCCCTGGAGAAGTAAAATGAGTGTGTGAACAAAGGAGGCAGTGTAGTATCGTGACTCATAATAAATACACATTTGGTCTTTGTCCTGTTTCTGGCTCGAGGTTCCCCAAACCCTGGGCACTTCCTGACCCTTAAGAGCAATGGGAGCATCCTTCGTTACTGTATCCATCAGGTGTCTTGTCTGTGGTTCCTGAAACCACCTCAGAGCCACAGCTGTGAAATGGGTGCATTGTTATTCATAACAACAACCTTCTTTCAAACCCACCTGAGTTATGTTAATGAGTTGACATTTGGAAATCACCTCAGGCAAGGCAGAGGGCTGGTGCCCTGGGGGGTGTGGGGAGATGGGAGGGAGGGAGATGATTGGCAAACCTCAAAGCTGGCTGCCAGGGAGCCGACCCCGTGATGAGGGCATTGGAACTTTCAGTCCCACCGCCTCCTTTCCTGGGAGGGGAGCGGGGCTGGAGACTGTTCGATCACTAGTGGCGGATGATTCCATCAATCAAGCCCGAATAAGGAAGCCCATACAGAGACCCAAGAGGACTGTCCAGAGTGTCTGGTTGGTGAACTCATGGAGGTTTGCAGGGAGGGTGGTGCCTTTGGGGGGAGAAGGTTGAGAAGGCTGTGCCTTTTCCCCACACCTTGCTGTCGGCGGCATCCCTTCCATCTGGCTGTTCCTGAGTTATATCCTTTTCTAACAAACTGGTGATCTAGTAAATAAAACATTGCTCTGAGTTGTGTGAGCCGCTCCAGCACATTAATCGGACCCTAGGAGTGGGTGGTAGGAGCCTCGTCTATAGCCGGTTGATCAGAAGTACAGGTGACAACCAGACTTGTGATTAGTGTCTAGAAGGGGGGAGAGGGGAGCGGGGAGGCGGCCTTGTGGGACTGAGCCCTTAACCTGCGGAACCTGATGCTGTGTTCAGGTAGACAGTGTCAGAATTGAGTTAAATTGTGGGACTCCCGGCTCATGTCAAGAATTGCTTGGTGTGGCCCCCCCTCAACCCCCCCCTCCCCAAACTCCACCCACACATCACACCCAACGTTGAAATTGGTCTCATAATTTTAGGCATCCTATCTTGCAACTTGTTTTGGTTCTCTGAGGTTTCCCTTGAGATACACAACTTTTCTGGATGACAATTAAGGTCAGGAACTTAACCACCCAACAACCCCATGGGACTGGATTGAATGAGTGGCCAGATTGTTTAAACTATGGAAATGCTGAGAAATGAGGTTGGTGGCCCCATTTTTTTTAAGTGGAGCAATTAGAGCTCCCGGAGACAAATCGCTGGGTGAGTTCCCATAAGTGGGAGGTGGATGTGAAGGGACCGGACATCAAGCGCTCTCTGCCTGGGATCTTAGCTGCTTCCCGACCCACACAGAGCTTAGAGCTCCACCGTTTCAAATCCCATCACCTTATGTGTTGTCAACTCTTGCAGATGCATTCATGTCTTTTCTATTTTAGGGTTTTCTCATATGGAAATCACCACCTCAGGTGGCTACCGCAAGGCTGTCCACGGTTTCAAGGTAAGTGGACGTTCAAAGTTTTGGGGGCATCTCCCAGGGAATGAGTGTTAGAAACACATAGTAGGTGTGTTCACAGGCCATGCCATTTGTTAGTCGGCACCATGCTAAGAGAGGCTGGGTCAACAGCTGCTCAAGATGCCACCAGAGGGGACCTAAGAATTCCACTCCCAAGGGAAGTGAGGGGAGAAGGTGGAAATATTCCAATACTGTCCTCTGGGAAAAGACACCTGCTGGTCCCACTGGTATCTGAGAGGAGAGCTGCAGGAAGCGGCTTTCTCCTGCCCCTCCCTCCTGCAGCTGGTACAGTGACTGGGAAAGAGCTCCCATCTGTGCCCTCCAGAGAAAGTGGACAGTCGTCCAGTGGGCCATCCTGACATGTCACATCGACTCTGTCCCACCCCCATTGAACTGCATGGGCTCGGATTGGGATGCTTGAGGCTGGCGGGCGATCTGCATGTTTCCAAAATCATGACTGGTCAGTTTTGGCTGCTCCTTGCTTGGGAAGGGCCTATCAGTGGGGTCCCAACCTGCACTGGGTCCATAGCTCCAGCACTAACCCTAGTCTTAGCCTCAGATGAATCCCAATCTTAAATGTGATACAAACACAAAGCACTTAGCATGATGGCTGGCATATTTTCGTCGCTTACTGTCATTATCTCACCTTTAGCAACATCCACTATTTCATCCCAATCCTAATGCTATTACTCCTTTCTTCACATTTAATTAAAAAACCACTTCCATTTGCTGAATGCCTAGAGTGTCCCATGCCAGAATCTCCCCTCCACCCCCCGCCAACCCAGCCATCTATGAATTAATCTATCTATTATAGATTGATAGATAATCTATAAATCTCCCCAAATCAATTTCTCCATTAGTGTCCTGTCTGGCTTTTATTTCTACCAATCTGTGATCTAATGCGGGGTTTTTAGTATCAGCACTATTGGCATTTGGGGCTGGGTAATTCTTGGGGGTTCTGTCCTGTGCACTGGGAGAGTGTAGAGCAGAAACCCGGACCTCTGTCCTCTATGTTTTGGTAGCATCCCCTGATCAGGTTGTGGCAATAAGTTGTGAGGGGGAATAAATCAATCTAATCTATCATCTCCTTGCTTATCTTTGCTGTTACTTTCAAGAATAGAGTAGATATTATTATTCGCTTCCTGCAAATGAGGAAGTTGAGGCTGAGAAATTAGGTGACTCATACAAGGTTATAAAAGCATGAGTCTGGGTTACAAAACTAGATGTGCCTTATTTAAAAAAAAATCCGTATTCTTTTCTATGAGACTAGCCTATTTTAAATGAAACACGGGGCTACCCATTTAATCCTTAATGCCATTATTCTCCTCTATCCTCCACTTAAAATTAATTCTGACGCTCAAGCCAAACATGTCTTTCAGCCAGAAACATACGGGAATGTGTCTATCCCCCCAACCTCTGTTCTAATCCTGTCCTCAACTCGAGATGGAACCATATTTCCCAGCCTCGTTATTTAATTGTCTAATGGCTTTCTAAATCCTGTTTCCTCCCTATCACCCCAGGTGATGAGGGCTTGACTGGAAGCTAACCCAGCAGGAGGAGTGGATAAGCTCCTTGACAGTCAGGGACCTGTTTATTGTTCCACTCGAAAGAAAAACGCAATGATGCCTCTGCAAATCACCCAGTTAGTGGGCAGATGGCTCCTGCCTGGCCTGCCCGCACCCCCTGAAACTGGGATGTGTGCACATTCTAATAATAGAAAACTCCTCCGTGCACTTTCCAGCGACAGGCAAGAGCTTCCGAAGGTAACTTCTGAAAAACGGAGCAAATGAAAAAAGGGGTTTAGAAACCGATCATCCGGCTGCTCGGAGCCTGACATTTCGGTGCGGCTTTGATGCCGCGGTTTTGATTTCTGCCCCGACAGTCTTGAGGCCCGTGTGACGGCTGAAAGCTTCTGGCCTCCCTCGTCCTGAATTCAAACCGGGAAAGCCATTGTTTTACAGCAATTAACGGTGACGCTTGGAAGAGAGACGGCAACAAGCTGGGGAAAAAAAATTAATTGAAAATGTAACCTTCAAATAAAACTCCTCAGACCTCAGGCTTCCATTTGTAAGCAGCGAGTGCTGCCTTGTGCGGTCTGTTGTATTATTTAAGTACTTTCTACACCGTTTCTGACGAAGGCAGCCCTGTTATTTTCCAGTCCAGTCTCCTTAATAAATACACGTGTCAAACAGGTGTCTCCTGCCCTGAATGCAAAGACGCTGCATCCCCCTCGCCTGCCTGAGCTAACTGGTTATGCAGCCAGATGAATGGCTCCGTCTTTCCTCTCTTGCAGGCTTTCCAAGAAGAGCCAGCGGCTCCCACACAGAGTTAAAAAGGTACCTTCTTTTAATTTTGCATATTGTTAGCTGCGATCCGGTTGCTGATGTTTGTTTCATTTCCATCTGTCAAAAGCCATGCCAGGGACGTTGCGTTTGCCTTGAGTTTGGTTCCATGAATCCTCCGCTGGAAAAGGTTCTGTCATTTGGCGTTTGGTGAAGGTCCCGATCACTAACTCCCAACCCCGGGGGTGGGTCTCTGACCACAGCAGCTGGTGTGGCTTCCAGAGAACTTTCTGGGAAATCTCCTGACACAAGCAGAGGAGAAGGTGGGGGCGTGCCTTACAGGAACGTCCGTTTGGAGCAGCTCCATGTCTGCCCTGGGTGCAGATGAGAGCGTCCTGTCCTGGGTTTGATCCTGCCAGCCTGGTCAGCCAGTGAGCCACATGGGGAGAGTGGCTTTGTAGGGTCTCAGCAGGGGGAGACCCCCAAAAGTGCAGCCTCTGTGTGAGCCCAGTGATGGTGTGTTAGTCTGCTAGGGCCGCCGTGACAAACCCCCGTAGACGGGAGGCTTAGACAACAGGGATTCATTGGCTCCCAGTTCCGGGGGGCTGGGAGGTGCAGGCCGTGGTGTCAGCAAGTTGGTTTCTTCGTCGCCTCTGTCTTTGGCTGGAGACGGTTCCCTCTCCCCATGTCCTCACAGGGGCTTTCCTCGGTGTCTGTGTCCATCCGTATTTCCTCTTTTTATGAGGAGACCTGGTATTCTGGACCCGTGCCCGCCACAGTGACCCCATTTGAACTCAGTGACCTTTCCAAAGACCCTGTGTCCAAATATAGTCACATTCCGAGGTATTTGGAGTTCGGACTTCAATATACACGTTTTAGAGGGACTCGTTCAGCCCGCCGTGGGTGGTAACTAGAAAGAAAATAAAAGTAAGATGAGGTAAGAAGGGAAAGATCTTAGGCAATTTCTCTCTCAATCTCTCTCTCTCTTCCCTTCTCCTCCCTGCCCCTCTCTCCCTTTCTCATTCGCTCTCTCTCTTCCTCCTTTCTTTCTTTCTTTCTTTCTTTCTTTCTTTCTTTCTTTCTTTCTTTCTTTCTTTCTTTCTTTCTTTCTTTCTTTCTTCTCTCTCCACCACTTCTATCAAGTCAGCGTATTTTACAGAATGCAGGCTTTAGAATCACTTCGTTCTGAGTTCAAATCCTGACATGACCCCATATTAGCTCTGTGACCAGGGGCAAGTTGCGTAAGTTCTTTGAGTCTTGGGTCTTCATCCTTAAAATGGAGTTGATAACCACTACCCCAGCTGAGTTTGTCTGTAAGGTGAAGAACACGTTGTACAGAAACGCCTGTGGCTTTACGTTCTTCCCTGAGTGCAGGCAATATGGGGTGTGTTGTCAATAAAGAATTTAACAGTAATAACACTACTGGCTTTGTAAACAATGCCAGGGGCAAAATACTCCTCATCCTGGCGGATGGCTCCCAATGCCTCGTCACCTCCCTTGTATGGACCAGGAGAGCGCCATCTCTTTCTCTCTCTATTGCATATTAAATGCACTCCTCTCCCCCCTCCCCCCTCCACTCTCACATCTGTATCTTGAACTCACAGGATGGCTTAACGAAACGTATTTCACATGACTGCACATCTTATGTTGTATTCATTTTACTCCGAAATTGCCAAACCTCACAGCTAAATTATGTATGATAGAGGAGAGCCGTCATTTATTGTTGTTTTGAAAAGATTCAGCCTAGTGGTCTCTGGGTAGAGCCTCCCTGTTCTTTCCCCGATCTGCTCAGTTCCCCCAGTCAGCTTGCAGGCCTGGGCCCTGACTGAGGACACTTCGCTCTGAGTTAGAAGTAAAAATATACAACCACTGGCCACGTACAGAGTGGCTGACCCTGGGAGACGCGTGTGTGGCTGGGCTCGGGGGCCTTAGTAGCCCACGCTCCTTTCTGAAGTGGCAGCCGGTGCCCTGGCACCTGTGCATAGCGGAGCTCCCCCTATTACAATGCGGCCATTTTACATAAACAGAAGCACAGGGGGCTGGTGAGTTGTGCTAACAGCAAAGCAAAAGCATCAATGAGAAACGACTCGAACGGTGCATTTCCTTTTTCAGTGGGAGACTTCTGTCTGCATGCGCTCTCCAAACGTTTCAAGCCCTGGCATGGACCCTACACTTTCCCAGAGCACAGTTCCCGTTGGGGTCGTACAAAGTAACTTTTTCATCCCTGGCATTTATTGAGCATCCCCAAATCCTCCACAATGGGGGAGATAGATGGTGTTGTGCTGTTGCATGGGGTGCGATACGGGTATTAAAGGGATGGCTGTGATGGCCGCTTAACAAAATGGAGATATTTAATCCTATCACGTCAGGTGAACACAAAGAAGCAAAACGTTATGCTGTAAAATATAAATGAAAATGTTTAACCTCAAAACAAAGGACACTTCTAAGTATGTCTAACAATAGGCAAGCTTAGCACATCGGCCCGGGATGCGCTTGAGAGGAGGTGGGTGGTAGGTCTCGGTATCAGAATCATACACATGTGTCCCATGAGTTTGGGCCTGGTTTGGTTTTCTGTAATAACTGAACAGGCCGTATACAACCTGAGGCTGAGGCGTGGGATAAAATTGAGGATTTAATAATGGCAATCAATAGATGAGCCTGGCTGAGTTCAATCAGAAGAGAAAACTATAGAAACATTTAGATGGTGCCGTACCCGTCATTCATGTAACCTTTGACTTCTACAAAGCAGAGCCTTAATAAAAAGTTCCACTTGCTCCTAGGAGTGATTTGTTGTATAAGTTGGGTGTAGAATATTAGCTAAGATACATGAAATTGGGAGCCCAAACACTATTCGGAAGCCGTTTGGAAAAGGACAGCGTCACAGATGGGGCCCAGGCAAACAGTGCTGGTTGTAGGTAAGCTAACGCTCAGCCCCAGGAGGGGCACCGCTTGCCGACTGCCCACAGCTAAGACAGAAATGACCAGGAAGTCAAGTCAAAGCTGAGGAAAGTGAGCTTGAAAACATGCCCCCCGAATGGGACCCTCCTTCCCTCTCTCCCTCCCTTTGTTTTTTTTTCTTTCTTCTTTTTCCCTTTCTGCCTTCCCTTTCCCTCCTCCCTCCCTTCCTCCCTCCTTCTTTCTGTCCTACTCTCCCTCCTTGACATTTTTTTCATCCTTGACATTTATTGAGCATCCAATGTGTGTCAGAAGAATACAAAGAAAAAGATGAGAAAAAGAGAGAATGGATGTAATATACATTTTAGATATTTCTGAAGATTAAAAGAGAGCAATTAAGAGAAACAATCATCAAGGGTATAATTAGATACAATTTTCTGAAGCTGAAAGGATCTAAATATGGAGATCAAAAATCCCCACTGTATTATAAGAAGAGATAATTAAAAAAAAAAAAGATTTGCACCTAAAAGAGCATAATAAATGCCAGAAAAATGGAACAACTTGAACAGTGTTTTCAGGGAACAGTGACCCAAGAATGTTAAAATCAGCCAAACAGTCATTCACGGTGAAGGCAATAAACAAACACCCCACCCCACCCCACCGCCGCAAACAACAAATACACAAACACAAAACAAAATACATGTTAAATTTTCAAAATGTGTTACTCAGCTTTGAGGGGGAGAAAAACTTGAATATGATCTTTAAACAACTGAGGATTGACTTGAAATCAGAGACTCAAGAACTGGAAACCGTGGTATTAAAAGAGAGATTGTGAGAAAAGAAAACAGTACAAAGTCAAAAATGAAATATCCTTCCAATTTGAGTGCACATACCGATATAATTCTCATAAGAGATGGCTCTCGATTACACAGTACTAATCTAATAGAAAATGGATTTCGAAAGGGGACGTGAAAAACATAAGTGCACTAAATTGCTCATCTTATGAGGGGGTGAGAGTTGACATTAAATCTTGAAGTTCAGAGGAAAAGTGACTCAAATCTGTAAAGTACATCAAAGCAAAAATTTAAAAAGAATGAGTTCCCTTCTGGGAAAAAGTAAGCAAAGCCAAAATGTGGACCCCAAATTAACAACAGAAATATAAAGTTAAGAGAGGAAATGGCACCTGGCTGACTTGGCTCAGTGGTTGAACATCGACCTGTGAACCAGGAGGTCATGGTTCAACTCCTGGTCAGGGCACATGCCTGGGCTGTGGGCTCGATCCTCAGTAGGGAGTGTGCAGGAGGCAGTGGATCAATGATTCTGTCTCATCATTGATGTTCCTCTCTCTCTCTCTCTCTCTCTCTCTCTCCCTCCCTCCCTCCCACCCTCCCCTCATGAAATGAATAAAAACATTTTTTTAAAGAAAGAAAGTGGTGACACAGTATTAAAAATTGATGTAAAATAAGACGGCCAAGCCCGTCAGTAATAGTGTGAACTAACTCTTGTCTACCAGTTGCTCTTGCTAAGTGAGCTCTCTGGGCTTTACATGCACTTCATGGCCTCGTTTAATTCTTTTGTACAAAGGAGCAAACTGAGGCAGAGACGTTTCAACTACATACATAAAAGTGCTTAGAGCAGACCCTTTGGCACAAAATCACTGGATGCATGGAGTCATATACTGACTTGGCCCCTGGCATCTCCCATGAGTTGTTGACAGGCAAAGTCCTGGTCCACACCTGCCTTGGACGGAGGATGCTATCTAAACTCTATGATGTGAGCTTCTCCCGTTTTCTGCACTTTTATTCCCCTATCCCTACAACCTATTGTGGCTTCACTGTTAGTCACAAGTACTGGAGAAGGCGGTGGGGAGAGGAAATAGATGAATGACCTGATTCATAATATTAGTATTGTAAACACTGGGATTTTACCAAGTGGTCGCATCTTACTTACCTCTCGCTTTGCCTGTGTTCTCATTGTGTGGAACTGACTCCATAACCCAGAAGCACAAGGCACCCCAACCAGGAAAAAAGGTGGGAAATGAAGCAAAGGGTGACTATTCCCAGCTCTGCCTGGGGGGGTGAGGGGGTGAGGAGGAATAGCGTCCAGGGGGTGGGGGGTGGGGGGTGGGGTGGTGTGTGCCGGGCTGCCAAGGAAAGGTGTCTGTTGACATTTTGTAGATTATTTAAAAGATTCTGTGTAATTAACAATTTTTTTCCCCTGACAACGGGAAGACCAAGCATCGTGTATTGTATTCAGCAGAAAATTCCTACTTGCTGCTACATAAAACTAAAAGGCAAAGAAAGCTGAGAAATTTGGTTATAAATATTATCCAGGAAATACAAAAACAGAGAAAGCAGGGCCAATGACGTGAGTTTCCAACCAACTTTATTCCAGGCCAAATGATGTGCAAGGGGACAAAGAGTGTCATTTTATAATCCACAGCAAAGAGAAAATTGCCATGAAAATTTATTTGCCGAATAACACAGCATCAGAATAGATAAAGCTAGAGTGTTAGCAGTAAAATGGGAAATTTGCAAAGGCATATTTGTTTTGGGAGACAGTAACACACTGCTCTTACCCTTGGCAGATAGACAAGCACATAGACAAATTTAAATGACATAATTAATAAGATTATGCCTTAAAATAAATAGGTGTTTTAAGCATCCGTGGAAGATTTATAAAAGTTTATCTTATGCTAAGCCACAGCAATAAGCACAATAAATTCCTTAAAGCAACTATTTTATAAGATTAGCTCTCCAAATTTAATGTCAGATAAATACAAATTTAAAATGAAAGTAAATAATAATGAAAATAATTTTTTTCTTTAAATAATTTTGAAAAATACTAAGATCTCAGTTACTAATTATTTAGAAATAAAGGTGAGAATACAGGGTGTCCCCCGAAATGTATACACATTTTTAATAATTGTTCATTCTATTGGGTTAAATCTGAAAAGAAAAAAACGTCAATTGAGCTATCTGAAAATGTATGTGTATACATTTTTTGGCACATTCTATATTTATTGTACACGCATGTTATACTGCCAAAGCTTTATTCTAAGGCAAATTCATAACAGTAAATCAATTCCTTATTAAAGAAGAAGTAAAAAAGTAAACTAATCAGTCTCTTTAAGATGTTAGATTGAGAACTCCAAACTAGCCTAGAAAAACTAGGCAAATGCAAACGATGAAGATAAGAACAGAAATAAATTGAAATAAAAATAATTAGAAAACAGACAAAAAGAGATCAGTTATTCCAGAAAACAATGTCCAACCTTTTCATCCTTCTCTTGCTTTTTCTCCCTTCCTCCCCTATCAAAAGTAAATAAAATACATCAACTGGATTAACTTCTGATGATGTATTTATTAAGGAAAAAAAAATAAGACTCACCATTCACCCTTAAGGAAAAGAGAAAATGGGTAATTCCAAATGTAGAGAAGGTTTAAAAATAAGAAAATACAATTACAAGGTACAACTCTAGGTTAATACATTGATTATTTAGGGAGAAAATAGAAATAACTGAAATTGGCTCAAAAACACGCACTAAAAAACACCATCCCGCTGAGTAATTACACAGACAGTTTCTAGGGAAGTAAAGGAAAGCGTACTGTTTACACGCCAGGCTCTGTCATTGATGGGTTTTCAGTAACTGTTGAGGATCAGAGAATTGCTATGATCTACAAGTTATTCCATAGCACAGGCCAAATATGAATTTGTACACCTAAGTTATTAACACCACAGACCATCTATAGTTGGTGTACCTTCCTAATAAAATACTTTTGATGATGCCAGAAGACAAATAGCACACCAGCATGCTTTTAAAAGAGGGTGGGGCCACCTGTTGCTGAGGTTATGGAGTAGATTGAAAAGCACTTTCTCAAAACCTAACAGCTCCGGGGACCTAGAGAACAGACAGTCTTTGAATCTATCAAGTTCTCTTGCTCTGTCTCCTTTTCTT
>PVJC01036198.1:0-17848 GCA_004026665.1 Murina feae | reverse complement strand
GGAAGGCTGGGGATGGTTGGGGGGGAGTTGGGAGATCAACTGAAAGACTTGCATGCATGCATAGGAGAATAATCAGTGGACACCGAAAACTGGGGGTTAGGGAGGAGGGGGGGAAGGGCAAGGGGAAAAAATGGAGATCTATCTATCATCTGTTGTAATACTTATCTATCACTTGTTGTAATACTTTAAGCAATGAAATTAAAAAAAAAAGAAAAAAAAATGACTTGATATTATGTAGCAGAGCTTGAGCAACAACACAGGCCTGTCCTACTATATTGAGAATATGTGGCATGATGGTGGAGAATAAAGAAAAAAATGTTGATAAACCTGGACCTGGACATCACAAGAAGACTGAGCAAATAGGTATTTTGTTTATTTCTTTTTTGTTTGTTTTCCCATATTTCTGAACATTGCAGATTATATCTAAGAAAAAAGAAACCTAGTCATATGACCTAATAAACTAGATAATATCATCAGACTATGTTCAATGACTGTTATCTCTGTAATATGTTAGAGGCAAATAGAATATTCTTTTGTCTACACATGAGTCTTGTGAAATTCAATCAACCTGGTTACAAAAATAATTGCAAATAATAATTCTATCCAACTAGGGGCTCAGTGCACAAATTTGTGCACCTTGAAAGGAACTGTGGACCACGAGGCTATAGTAGACACAGGGGCAGGTCTCGGCCCATCCACTGTGCACCTGCCTAGCCACTCCTGCCACAACCCCCAGTCCCCTGTCTGCCACCACTCCCACATGCTGACAGTGCTGGCCCCGCTGGTACCTGCTGACGGCATGGAACAATTGGGGCCAGCACCAGCAGTGGGTGCGAGCAGTTTCTGCTGCCCCAATTGCCCCTCAGGAGCAGGGAGGTAGAGAAGCCCTCAGGGGGGATCAGGGCTAGCAGCCACCACTCTCACCCACTGATGGCACTGAGCAATTGGGACCAGGGCTGGCCACTGGCAGTGGGTGCAAGCAGTGGCTCCGGCAACGGCAGCGGGTGTGAAAAGGGTGGGACCGCAATGCACAGGAGCAGAGAATTTTCAGTAACCAACAGAGGCTCACCCTGGTCTTGTGCCCCCACTCACCTGTTCCACCATCCCACTGCAGCCCATGCCTGCTATTGTCTGCACTTGCCCCCTGGTGGTTATCACACATCAAAACAATTCAGCAACATTACAGGTTGCAGGATCAACATACAAAATAAACAAAAATGAACACGCCAAAAAGAAAGTAAGAAAAAAGACCACTTACAATAGTATCAAAAATAATTCAATATTTTGGAATACATTAAACAAAATAGCCAAAATTTACACTCTGCAAACTACAAAATTTTGGTGACAAAAATTAAAAAAGACTTAAATGACTAGAATGAAATCTTACTATTGTTAAAAGGCAATGTTACCAAAAAGCAATCTACACACAGTAAAATCTGTGCCAAAATTTCTATCACTTTTTTTTTCTAGAAATAAAAAAGTAAGTACTCAAATTTATATAAAATTGCAAGGGCTCTTCATAGTCAAAATAATATTTTAAAAGAACTAAGTCAGAGGACTCATATTTCCTGATTTTAAAACTTATTACAAAACTATAGTAATGAAAACAATGTGGCAATAACCTAAAATATATAGACACATAGACCAAAAAACAGAATAGAGAGTCCAGATATAAACATATAAATATGTTGCAATTGGTTATCTTTTAACTGAGAAAAGAACAGTCTATTTCAATTAAAGGTGCTGGAACAACTGGATAGATACTTATAAAAGAATGAAATTGGATGCCTACCTTACATCATATAAAAAATTAATTCAAATGTATCAGGGCCTAAATATAAGAGCAAAAACCATATAACTCTTAGAAAAAATAGAGGTAAGTATTTATGACACTGAAATTGGCAATAAATTCCTTGATATGAGAAAAAAAATACAACTAAAGATAAAAATAGATAAATCAGACTTTGTCGAAATTTTAAAACCCTTTTTCCATCAAAGAACATTATCAAGAAAGATAAAGTACAGGATGGGGAAAATATTTGGAATTCTCAGCCTAGTGTCCAAAATACATAAAGAACTTTTACAATTCATCAGAAAAACATCAGGACATCAGAAGGATTGCCAGAAAACTTCAAAACACTTGTAGATTAAACAGACCTATAAATAATATATGGGTTGAAGAAGAAATCTTAAGAAAAAAATTTAAATATTTTGAACTAAATCAGTGGTTCTCAACCTTCTGGCCCTTTAAATACTGTTCCTCATGTTGTGACCCAACCATAAAATTATTTTCGTTGCTACTTCATAACTGCAATGTTGCTACTATTATGAATTGAAATGTAAATGTCTGATATGCAGGATGGTGTTAGGCAACACCTGTGAAAGGGTCTTTCGACCACCAAAGGGGTCATGACCCACAGGTTGAGAACCACTGAACTAAATGAAAATAAATAGAATAAACACAATTTGTGGGATGCAACAAAACTAGTGTTTACAGAGAAATTTATAGCATTAAATGCATTACATTAAAAAATAATAAAGGTCTACATTTAATTATCTAACTTTTCAACTGAGGAAACTAGAAAATTAAGAATACATTTAATTCAAAATATGTAAAAGAAAAAATTAAAATGAAGGCACAAGAGGATCCAAGATGTTACACTCACCTCCTCCAGACCAAACTGAAATTACACTAAAATACACAACAATCAACTGAACAACCAGCTGAAGACTAGCTGAAAAGAAGTCTCATAACAAAAGATTTACAGAAGAAGCCACATTGAGACTGGTATCAAGGGTTGGCCTGCTCCTATGGATGAGGGCTGAGATTCTCAGCTACAAAGGTCCCCCCCACCCCCAGAGAAGTGAGGAGTCTCAACCAAAAGCCAAGCTCCCCAACCCAGAGCATCAGAGCCAGGAAGAGGTGCCCACACGACACTTGGCTATGAACATTAGTGGGAATTGTGTCCACCTGGGAGAGACAAAAGCCTTTTTCAAAAGCCAAGGCACAAAATCTATTTGCAGCCCTCACCCTGCGTTCTGGGAGAGGGGGGGAAGAGCAGAGTAGAGTCCATGAGGAAAAACTAGAGTTTGTGGCTCTGGAGAAATAGCTGAAGGGACAGTTGCAGGATCCTTGTGCAGAGTCCTTCTTTCACAGAGCAGACAACATTTTTCTTAGGTGGTGCACTCTCATTCATACAATATCAGCCTGAGGAAATTCAGACTCTCTGTGACCCGACCCTGCAGAGCTAGCACTCTGCTGCGGACTCAGCTGCCTGGGCTGAGGTGTACAGGTATGGCCTGATCCAGGAGTTGTCAGTGACTGAGCTGTGTAGTTTCAGGGTTCGATCCATTCCCCACCTTCCACATTGCCATGAACCTGACTGGTGCCACCCCATCAAGGGAGATCTGTTATCCCTACTCTCCCGGCTTTCAGGGGCCCCACACTCCCAATTACTGACGGCCTAACCCTGCCGAGGTCCAGGCAGAATCTAGAATGAGTTGTGTGGCTATAAGACAAGGGCCACTCCCTCCCGTCTCCTAAGCCAGACTGGCACCATCCTCTCACCAGAGATGTACTAGCCCCATCCTCCTGAATTTCAGGGATCCTACTCTGATGAGCAAATGCTCCAGGTCAAATCTGGGTCACACTGAGTTGTGTGGCTCCAGAACAGGAGCCATTTTCCCACACACATGGAACAGGTGTAATGCCTTTCCCTCACATGATCAAGTCGTCATCTGTTTGGGCCTGATAAACTCTGCTGGCCACACCATGATGACTCCCTGAGGTTCCACCCCACCACAAAAGTGAGTGGCAGCTAGACTTGGTATGCCCAGGGACTTTTGCTGAATGGTCTAAAACCCAGTCCTGGCACGAAGTTTGAACCTATGTGAACCTGGTGAACACCACTAGCCCCTACCTGGTGACTCACTGAGAACCTGCTTTATGTAACTTGAGGACCACAAGAGACTCCTTCAGTGACTAAGCCTAGCAGGCAGCTAGCAGGTGGAGATGGGTAAGAGGCAGATCACAAGGTATATTTGGGCACTTGATGGCCTGCCCACAGGCCTAGTGCTGGCAAAAGCCAGTATTGGTGCATAGTTTGGTCCTTCCTGTGTATACCTAGACCCAGCAGAGGCAGTCACAAACTATGGATGACTTGGTAGCTCCAAACAGGTTGCCCATGGCCAGTCACAGGCAGTGTCTGATATGGGCCTGCACCAGAGTCCCTCCCAAGAGGCCCTAAAACCAACAGACCCAGTGGTAAGTTTTAGACAATATGAGAGCAAAATCTAATTAGCTTCACAAGTGACGTATTGAAAGGGAGATCTCAGCAGGCAGCAGATTCTCCTGAGGTGAATTCCACTTCATGTGGAAGCACCTGCCCAGCAGCTCATACACAGTGGTTAGGGTTGATCTGCAGAGTCAGCCAGCCTGAAGATAGACCCCACGTAGTAATGGACCAAGAGCAATCAAGACTGGATTACAACAGGAGGTTACATAAACCTGAGTTGGGGAGGACTAGCTCGGGTAGTCAAGGAGACTGTGTGCCAGTGGATCCTATAGTACACCAAATACCCTCCCTGTTTTGGATGCCTCCTTGTGCTTGTTTCAATGTATAAATCAGATCTACCTAATACATTAAAACAAGCACAAGGAGGCAGCCAAAATAGGAAGACAAATAAATATGCCCCAAATAAAAGAACAGGAGAAATCAATAGTAAAAGAACTAAATGAAATGCAGCCAAGCAATTTTTTAGATATAGAGTTCAAAATAATGATTATAAGCAGGCTAAAAAAAAAACATAAATAAACTAGGCTACTTTCTCCAGCAAGGCTATCATTCAAACCTGAAAGAGAAATAAAGAGCTTCACAGACAATAAAAATCTAAAGGAGTTTGTTACCACCAAACTCTTATTACAACAAATGTTAAAGAGACTTCTTTAAACAGAAGAAAAAATAAACAGAGAAGAATAATTAAAAGACTAAAATGGCTATAAATACAAATAAACCAAATATTGATGGATATGAAGGGAGAGACTGACAGTAATAATTATGTAAGGAAATTAACTTCAATGATTGTAACTTCTAAACAAAAATTCAACAAAAAAACAGCAGCCATAAATCACATACTAGAGCAGAGGAATTAATTGGTAACTTCAGAG
Source organism: Murina feae (assembly GCA_004026665.1). Classification (NCBI taxonomy): domain Eukaryota; kingdom Metazoa; phylum Chordata; class Mammalia; order Chiroptera; family Vespertilionidae; genus Murina; species Murina feae. Next base: position 12,681 of record PVJC01036198.1, on the reverse strand, counting down.
CATTTCACCCCAAAGATGCAGAATATACATTGTTTTCAAGAGCACATGGAACATTTTCTAGCATAGACCACATGTTAGGCCACAAAATAAGCTCAATAAATTTAAAAATATTGAAATCAAATGGAGCATTTTCTCTGACTATAAAGATATGAAACTAGAAATCAATCGAAAGAAGAAAACTGAAGCCCTGGCCAGTAGCTAAGTGGTTAGAGTGCCAGCCCATTACCTGAAGGTTCACGGGTTTGATTTCCAGTCAAGGGCACAAACCTGAGTAGCTGGTTCAAACCCTAGCCCCAGTAGGGACACCTGTAGTACATGCAGAAGACAACCAATCGATGTGTCTCTATCATATTGATGTTTCTCTTTCTATCTCTTTACATCTCTACCCCACCTCCACTCTCTCTAAAAAAAAATTAATGGGAAAAATATACTTGGGTAAAAATTAACCAAAAAGAAAAAGGAGGAGGAGGAGGAGGAAGAGGAAGAGGAGGAAGAAGAAGAAAATGAGAAGGACAAGGAGAAGGAGAAGGAGAAGGAGAAGGAGAAGACTGGAAAACACATGAAAACATGGAGGCTAAATAACAATGAATGGGTTAACAATGAGACCAAGGAAGAAATCAAAAGATACATTTGAACAAATGGAAATGAGAATACAACAGCCCCAAATTTATAGGACATGGCAAAAGCTGTTCTAAGGTTATTGAATAAACAATCTAACTTCAGACTTAAATAGACTTTAGAAAAGAACAGTAAACAAAGCCCAAAGTGAGTAGAAAAAAAGGAATAAAAAATATCAGGAAATATAATTGAAACAGTTTTTAAAAACAATACAAAAGATTAATGAAACAAGCTCTTTGAATAATAAACAAGATTGATAAATCTTTAATCAGTCTCATAAAACAGAGAGGACTAAAATAAATAAAATTTAAAAAATGAAAACAGAGAAGTAACAAATGACACCAACAAAATAAAAAAGATGATAACAAAATATTATGAATAACTATATGCCAACAAGTGGGACAATCTGGGTGAAATTAATAAATTCATAGAAAAATACAACCTTCCTAAAATTGGAACAGAAAAAATATGAAAATCTGAATAGACAGATTATAACCAGTGAAATTGAAGGAGAAAAAAAAAACTACCAGAAATCAAAGTTTTAGACAGGGTGGCTTCACAGATGAATTTTACCAAATATTGAAAGAACTAACTTCTATCCTTCTCTAATATTCAAAAAATTCAAGAGGAGGTAAGACACCCAAACTTACTTTATGAAGCCAGCATTATTCTATTTTCAAAACCAGATAAAGATACTACAAAGAAAGAAAGTTGTTGGCCAGTATCCCTGATGAGCATAGATAATAAATTCCTCAAAAAATATCTGAGTAAACCAAGATATTAAAAAGATCATACACCATGATTAAGTAAGATTTATTCCAGGCATACAATATTGATACAATAACTGCAAATCAATAAATATGATACACCACATAAAAATAAAAGATAAAAATGACATGATCATATCAATAGGTGCAAAAGAATGCATTTTATAAAATTCAGCACCCATTTATGATAAAAACTCTTCAGCAAAAGATGAACAGAGAGAACATACCTCAAGGTAATCGAGGTGAATAGGCAGAAACTACAAGTATTTCCCTTATCAGATACAAGACAGGGATGTCTACTTTCATCACTCTTACTCAACTTAATACTGGTAGTCCCAGAAACAGCCATCAGACAAGAAGAAATAAAATGCATTCAAATTAGAAAGGAAGAAGTAAAACGGTCATTTGCAGATGACATGATACTATATATATAGAAAACCCTAAAGATTCCACCAAGGAACTATTAGAATGGATAAATGAATTCAATAAAGTAGCAGGATACAAAATAAATATCCAAAAATCAGTTACATTTTTTAAAATTTATCTTTATTGTTCAGATTATTATAGTTGTTCCTCTCCCCCCCCCCATAACTCCCTTCCTCCCAGTTCCCACCCCATCCTACGGTTATTGTTCAGTCTCTTCTCGCACCCCCAACACCATTTTCCACCCGAAAATTGTCAGTCCACTCCCTTTCTATGCCTCTGATTCTGTTCTATTTACCAGTTTATTCTGTTCATTAGATTTTTTATTCACTTGATTCTTAAATTCACTTGTAGATATGTATTTGTTGTTCATAATTTTTATCTTTACTTTTTCTTCTTCCTCTTCTCAAAGGATACCTTTCAGCATTTCATATAATACTGGTTGGGTGGTGATGAACTCTTTTAGCTTTTTTTTGTCTGTGAAGCTCTTTATCTGACCTTCAATTCTGAATGATAGCTTTGCTGGGTAAAGTAATCTTGGCTGTAAGTTCTTGCTATTCATGACTTTGAATACTTCTTGCGGCTCCCTTCTGGCCTGCAAAGTTTCTGTTGAGAAATCAGCTGACAGTCATATGGGTGCCCCTTGTAGGTAACTAACTGCTTTTCTCTTGCAGCTTTTAAGATTTTCTCCTTGTCTTTTGCCCTTGGCATTTTAATTATGATGTGTCTGGGTGTGGTCCTCTTTGGATTCCTTTTGTTTGGGGTTCTCTGCACTTCCTGGACTTGGAAGTCTATTTCTTTCACCAGGTAGGGGAAGTTTTCTGTCATTATTTCTTCCAAATAGGTTTTCAATATCTTGCTCTCTCTCTTCTTCTGGCACCCCTATAATTCTGATGTTGGTACACTTGCAGTTGTTCCAGAGGCTCCTTACACTGTCTTCATATTTTTGGATTCTTTTTTATTTTGGCTTTTCCAATTGGGTGTTTTTTGCTTCTTCATATTTCATATCTTTGACTTGATCCTTGCTATCCTCTAGTTTGCTGCTGGATCTCTGTATATTATTCTTTATTTCAGTCAGTGTATGCTTAATTTCTAGCTGGTCCTTTTTCATATCCTCAAGGGTCTCACTAAATTTATCAGCATTCTCTAGAAAATTCTTGAAAAACCTTATAACCATGGTTTTGAACTCTATATCCAGTCATTTGCTTTCCTCCATTTCTGTCATTTGTGATCTGTTTCTTTGTCTCCACATTTTGGCTGCTTCCCTGGGTTGATAGAGTGGCTTTCTGAGTTAGGTGATCACTGAGAGGAACTAACCTCTAAGCCACTTGGTTATGAGAGTCAGCTGTGTCTACAGTGGGAGAACTTCTGTGCTAGAGACACCCTTATGGGGCAAGAGTTGTTTCAGTGGTGCTTTGGTGCTCAGTGCATCTGCCCTGAGTGTGTCCCTTGTGGATCTGAGGAGTTGTATTTAGGATGGTCCTACTCTGGCCACTGGGTGATCCTGGCTCTTGTATCTCTAAAGAGGTGTTATTTTAGCCTTTGCTTGGGGCTACTTAGCCTTTTATATGCAAAAGCCTCTTCACACAGCTTGGGAGGGGCAGGATTTCGGGGAGTCAGCTATGGCTGATTCTCAGCCCTGCGCTAAGAGACACCAGGTCTCTGTGTCCCATGGTAATCGCTGCAAGCAATGCCGAGAGAAACCTGCTTTGGATTTCCTCCCAGTGCCAGTCAGTCCAACCTCTCCAGGTATGCATCTGGGTCCCCAGAAACTCACCTGGAACTGGAGTTCAGAGCCACTGGGAGCTTTTGGGTCCCTCTGGATTGAAAAAGAACCATTCTCCAGTGCCAGCCCTCTCCCCAAGCCCCAAGCGCGCCTCCGTACTTCCGTACTTTGCTTCCACACCTCCTCTGAGTCTCAGTCTCTTTCTAGTTGTAGAATTTTCACTCAGCCAGCCTTCCTGTGGTTCTGGGTGTTGTCCATTTTTTCTTTTCATTGTGATTTTGAAATAGTTGTGCCCGGCTGCAATTCCGGTGTTTACCTATGCCACCATCTTGGTTTCTCCCCAATAAAACACATCCAGTTACATTTGTATACACCAATAATGAACTGTCAGAAAGAGGAACTAAACACACACACACACACACACACACACACAATCCCATTTACAATTGCATTAAAAAAAACACACACCATAAGAGTGAATTTAACCAAGGAGATAAAAGACCTATACTCAGAAAATGATAAGACACTGAAGAAAGGAACTGAAGAAGATACAAACAAGTGCAAGCATATACTGTGTTCATAAATAGAAAGAATTAACAGCATTAAAATATCCATACTACCCAAATTAATCTGTAGATTCAATGCAATTTCTATCAAAATACCAATGTCATATTTCATAGAACTAGGATATTCCAAAAATGTATATGGAATCACAAAAGATCCAAATGGCCACAGCAATCTTGAGAAAGAAGAATAACGTTGGAGAAAACATCCCACCTGATATAAAACTATACTACAAGGCTATTGTAATCAAAACAGCATGTACTGGCATAAAAACAGAAATAAAGATAAGTGAAAAATAATAGAGAGCCCAGAAATAAACCCACACCTACATGATGAATTAATATATTTTTAATGATTTTATCTTATCTACTCCTTTTTCTTTTCTTTTTTTAAAATATATTTTATTGATTTTTCACAGAGAGGAAGGGAGAGGGATAGAGAGCTAAAAACATCAATGAGAGAGAAACATTGATCAGCTGCCTCCTGCACACACCCTACTGGGGATGTGCCCACAATAAAGGCACATGCCCTTGACTGAATCGAACCTGGGACCCTTCAGTCCACAGGCCAATGCTCTATCCATCAAGCTAAACCAGTTAGGGTTTTTTCTTTTTTAAAAAATATATTTTATTGTTTTTTTTTTACAGAGAGGAAGGGAGAGGGTTAGAGAGCCAGAAACATTGATGAGAGAGAAACATCAATCAGCTGCCTCCTGCACACCCTGCACTGGGGTTATGCTCGCAACCAAGGTACATGCCCTTGACCAGAATCAAACCTAGGACTTTTGGTCTGCAGCCTGATGATCTATTCACTGAGCCAGACCAGTTAGGGTGGTCAATTAATATTTGACAAAGGAGGTAAGAACATACAATGGGTTAAAAATAGTCTATGAATTAAGTAGTGTTGAGAAAATCATAGATATGTGCAAAGATGAAAGTAGACCACCTTCTTACCCCATACACAAGAATAAACTCAAAATAGATAAAAGACTGAAATGTGAGATTGGAACCCATAAAACTCATAGGAGATTACATAGAGAGTAAAATCTCAGAAATTTCTCATAGCAATATCTTTCCTGATATATCTCCTAGGCCAAGAAAAACAAAAGAAAAATGAATAAAAACTACATCAAACTAAAAAGGTTTTGCACAACAAAGGAAACTATCAATAAAATAAAAAGACAATCCACTGAATGAGAAAACATATTCACCAATGATACAACCAATAAGGGGTTAATATCGAAAATGTATAAAGAACTTCTCAAACTCAAGACCAAAAAAATCAAACAATCCAATTTAAAAAATGGGCAAAGAACCTTAATAAACACTTCTCCAAAGACAACATAACAGGTGGCCAATAGACATAAAAAGATGCTCAACATCACCAAGTATCAGAGAAATGCATGTTAAAATCACCATAAGATATTACCTCACACCTGTCAAAATGGCTATCATCAAGAAATCAACAAATAAGTGTTGATGAGAATGTGGATAAAAAGAAACCCTTGTGCACTACTGGTGGGAATACAGATTCAAAAGAATATATACCCCCTATGTTCAATGCAGCATTATTTACAACTAGAGGCCCGATGTATGAAAATTTGTGCACTCGGGGGGAGGGGGCTCCCTCAGCCCAGCCTGCACCCTCTCACAATCCGGGACCCCTCAGGTAGAGTCCCTAGACCTGGCCTGAGATCAGGGCCTATCTGGGCTTTCTTTCCCCTAGCTGCAGGCAGCTGGCCCCACTGCTGCCACTGCCACTGCTTGCCATCTGTGCAGCTCTGCCCTGCCTCTCCCTTGCCACCAGTGGCCTCCCTCTGTAGGCAACAGACATGGAGTGCAATGGCTTGGCTGGCCTGGGACTCCCTCTGCAGGGCGATCGCTGGCCAGCCATGCACCTGCCACAGAGTTGCCCCTCATGGCCTGGGCCTCCCTCTTTCTTTGCTTGGGGGCAGGCCCAGCCTGGTGAGGGGCTGTCTACCTACCTGATCACCCCTAACCACTTGCCTGTCTACCTGACCTCCCCTAACTGCTTGCTGGGGGGGCAGCACTAGTACTGCAAGGGGCCATCTGCCTACCTAACCACACTTAACTGCTTGTTCAGGGGTGGAGCCAGCCCTGCAAGAGGTTGTCTGCCTTCCTGATCACCCCTAACTACTTGCCTATCTACCTGACCAACCCTAACTGCTTGCTGGCGAGTGGGGCCAACCCTGCGAGGGACTGTCTGCCTACCTGATAGCCCATAACCACTTGCCTGCCTGCCTGATTATCCCTAACCACTTGTCTGCCTACCTGAGACTCCTAACCACTCTGCCTGCCTGCCTGATCACCCCTAACTGCTTGCTTGGTGGTGTGGCCAGCCAAAGAGGGATCATGTTGGTTCTGGTCTCTGTTTATTCCAGTCATTACGCTTATGGTAGCTTGCCTTTTATTATATAGGATAGTCAAGATTTGGAAGCAGCCCCAGTGCCCATGAGTGGATAAAAAACCATTTGCACAGTTTAATACTATTCAACTGTAAAAAAGAAGGCAATCTACCTTTTTCAACCACATGTATGTACATGGAGAGTATTATTCCATTCAGGGAGACAAGTATCATATCATTTTACTTATATGTGGAATCTAATGAACAGGGAAAAAGCATGCAAAGATATGGAAACAGACTCATAGATACAGAAAACAGATTGGCAACTGTCAGAGGGGAGGAGGCATGGGTGGCTGGGTGAAAAAGGTGAAAATGAAAAAGATTAAGAAAGAAAAAACCTCATAGACACAGTCAACAGTATTGTGATTCACAAAGGGAAAGGGGAGTGTGGGAGATAGAAGAGGGACAAAGGGGATAAATGGAGATGAAAGAACAATAGACTTTGGGTGGTGAACACAGAATAAAATACACACCAAAATTCTATATAATTTTATTAGCTAATGTAAACTCAATCTTATATAATAAAAGAGAAACATGCAAATTGACCGTTACCACCAGCCAATCAGAGCAGCTGTATGCAAATTAACGCAGCCAAGATGAAGGCCAGCAGCCATGGAGCTAGAGCAAACCAGAGGCTTCTGTTGCAACTGCCTGTCTAGGCTGGCTGAGTCTCTGCTCATGGCCAGGCCCACCAGCTAATCAGAGCGGCTGTATGCAAATTAACCCAGCCAAGATGGAGGCTGGCAGGGCAGCTCTGATGTGCCAGGTGTGTCAGCTCAGTGGGAGAGGGGGTCTGGCCTGGGGCCTCCTCAGGGCATTCAGAAGCGCCCACCCCAGGGCCACTGCCTGGCTCCACCCCCCGGGGGCCTCCACCAGGCGTGTGGGAGAGTGGGTCCTCCATGGGGCTTGCAGAAGCAGCCATCCTGGGTCCACTGCCTGGCTCTGCCCCACAGGAGGCTCCTCGGGGCATCCAGGAGCAGCTGTCCTGGGTCCGCTACCTTCATCCGCCCCCCAGGGGCCTCCACAGGGTGTGCGGGAGCATCTGCTGCACAGTGCGGAGAATCTGAAGCCAGTTAGCTGCTTGGCTCAACCCCAGGTGTGTTTGCTCAGCAGCAGGGCCCCACCAAGGGATCCTACACCAGTGTCCACCCCTGGCTTGCCACCCAGCTCTGTGCCAGGTGTGTCCCCTCAGCAGTGGGAGCCCACCAAGCGTGTGCGATCGTGGGCCCTCTGATGGGAAACGTCCAGGCCTGCACTCACCAGCCCTCCCATCCCCCAGTGCATGAACCCTGAAGGGGCTGTGGACAGTCTGAAAATGGCCCTCAGCCCCTCACCCAGGCTGGCCAGGCATGCCAAGCAGGTGGACATCCCCCCCGAGGTGTCCCAGACTGCAAGAGGGCACAGGCCGGGCTCAGAGACCCCCACCCTCTGAGTGCACAAATTTTTGTGCACTGGGCCCCTAGTAATTCAATAATTTAAAAAATTAAAGCCCAAATCAATGTAGCTGCAAATAGGAAACCAATAAGATATAAAGAATAAATCAATAAGATCAAAGTCAAAAAGAATAAAATCAATAAACTTTTTGCCAGTATAATTTTAAAAATTGGAGAAGACACAAAGTATTAATCTTAGAAATGAAAGGACATTAATACAGATTCCATGGACATTACAAGTATAATAAAGGTATAATACTAGGAACAACTCTATGCCTACACACTCTACAACCTACATGAAATGGACCAATTTCTTCAAAGACACAATCAGCCAAAATTCACACAAGAAACAGACAACCTGAATAAGCCTATATCTATGAAATTAGTAACCTTCAAAAAGAGAAAACACCAGGTCTAAATGGTTCACAGGTATATTTTACTAAATATTTAAGGAAGAAATTATACTGATTTTCTGCAACCTTTTTCAGAAGATAACAGCAGAGAAAATACTTCTTAATTCATTCTATGAGGCCAGAATCCTCTAATACCAAAATTAGGTGAAGACATTATAAGAAAAATACTGGACCAATATCTCTCATGAATATAGATGCAAAAAAATCCTCAACAACTCAGTAACAACAATGCAAACAATCCAATTAAAAATGGGAAAAGGACTGGAACAGACATTTCTCCCAAGAAGATATGTAAATGGGCCATAAGCACATATAATGATGTGCAGTATCATTAACCATTAGGGAAATGCAAATCAAAACCACAATAACATACCACTCAGCACAAACTGAGCTACTGAAAATAAAAGGGAAAGACAATAAATATTAGTGAGGATGTGGAGAAACTGGGACACTCATATTTTGGTGGTAGGAATGTAAATGATTCAGCGACTGTGGGAAACAGTTTGGCAATTCTTCAAAATTTTAAACAGAATTTCCATAAGACCCAGCAATTTCATTCTTAGACATATCATCAAAAATTAATTCAAGCAAACACATGTATAAGAATGTTCAGAGCAGCACTATTCACAATAGCCAAGAGATGGAAACAACATAAATGCTCATCAACAAATAATTTGTAAAAATATATCTCACAGTTTTTTAATTATATAAACTATATAAATATCATTTAGCCACAACTGTAAATATCTTGTATAATAAAAGCCTACTATGCTAAGTGTCTGGTCATTCGGTGACTGGTCAATTGTTCAACCAATCAAAGCATAACATGCTAATGATATGCTAAAGCAACTCAACTGCTCGCTATGACATGCACTGACCACCGGGGGGCAGATAGTCGACCAGTCCCTATGATGTGCTCTGACCACCAGCTTCTGCTGGGGTCTGGCTGATCAGGACTGAGCAAGATGGGCCAGACACGCCCTGGAGCCCTCCTGCAGTCCCTCCTAGCCCTGATTGTGCACCGGTGAGGTCCCTCAGCCTGGCATGTGCCCTCTCACAATCTGGGACCCCTTGGGAGATGTCAGAGAGCTTGTTTCAGCCCGATCCCGCAGGCCACTTCCCTCAGGAGGATGCCGGACACAGGGCTCATGGCTGGCAAGTGCTGCTGCGGCAGCGCAAACCTCTCCTGATCGGGACTGATTGGGCGTTAGCCTGCAGCAGGTGCAGTGGGGCCAGGATGAGCAGAGCAGCAGGTAGGAGCTGCAGGCAGCATTGGCCTGCGTGTTTCGGCCCAATCCTTGCAGGCCACCCGGAGGGACCCCACCCATGCACAAATTCATGCGCTGGGCTTCTAGTATGCTATAACATGGGTAAACCTCAAAAAGTAAGTGAACTGAGGTAAAGAAGTAGATTCAGAGATTACATGGCTTATTATTCCACTTACGTGACATATCCAGAATAGGTAATCCCACACTGACAAAGGAGGTTTGGTGGTTTCTACAGGCTGAGATGTGGGCTGGGGATGTGGAGTAACTGCTTAATGCTGTGAGGTTATTTTGAGGTGATGAAAATGTTTTGGAACTAGACAGATGTTGTGGTTCCACAGCATTATGAATGTGTGAAATGTCAGTGAATTGTTCACTCTCAAATGGTTGCTGTTATATTAAGGGAATTTCACTTCAGTTTTAAAAAGACCAAGTGTAGCAATGGCCATGATTTATAATGGCATCTAGGTTGTAGAGTTTTCCAGCTTATATACCTATCAGGATGCAGACAGGAAAAAATGATGGAAATTCAAAACCTGATTAAGAAACACTTAAACTATTACTGTCTAGCCAGAATTTGATAGAAAGTAACTCTAAACACAAGGAGGTTAGATTACTAAAAATTATCTTTAGTCTACAAATGATTTACCAAAAAATAAAGTGGTCCTGCCCCACCTGAAGAGGTAACAAGGCACTTTGCTCACCTTTTCTCTGACATTCAGATTAGAAACACGGGATCTTGAATATTCTGTGATGCTGAAGAGAGGAAAACACATACTTTTCACTTCAGAAAATAAATACAGTATTTTCAATAAATAAGGTAAAAAGCTTTAGAAGATTCTCTAAGAATGCAAAAATAAAGTTGAGGATAAAGAGAAACAAAAAGCTGATGACTGAAATTGGGACATTAGGTAACAGATGTAATGCATGAATAATTGGTATTCTTAAAAAAGAAAATTAATGAACAATAATAAAAAACAAAAAAGAACAAAATTACACAATCTTATATAATAAAAGGCTTAATATGCAAATTTTCCCCTCGACTGGGAGTTCGACATGGATTTCAACCAGGGGCGGGTCTGGCTGGCCAACAGGCCTTGGCCCTTCCCCTGGCTGGGCCCTACAGGCCCTATAGGACCCCACCCATGCACAAATTCGTCCACTGCGCCTCTAGTTTTGAATAAAAAAAAAAAACTTAGAAACAATATCACTACTCTTTTGTAAAATAAAAAATAGAATTAATATATTAGGACCAATGGAATTAATAAAAAGCAACCCTTGCATATAAAATTATATTCTAAAATCTTCCTTGCATCCAGGAATTAAAATAGCTTACTGTGAAGCACAATGATAGCAACAAAAGCCACAGGAGCATTAGGCTGTTCCTCTACAGCAGCAGCTTACCGAACAAGTAAGCTATAGATACTGTGATTTGAGGAGAAAATATTTGACTCCAGAATCCAATACAAAGTAAAGCTGTCATTTATAGTTAATAATAACCTATAGGTAGTTTGAAACATATAATGATTCATAAACCTAGAACCTATGGATACTTTCTAAAACTTATTAAAAAATAACTGTAGGGTTTCACTCATACGTGGGATATAAAACTGCAACAAATTAATAAACAAAACAAACATACAGATAACATATAAAAACCTCACAGAGACAACAGAATGACGGAAAGGGGGATGGATGAGGGCAAAGAGGATCAAATATATGGTGAGGGAAGGAGACTGCGCTTTAGATGGTGAGCACTCAACAGAGTATATAGATGTTGTACTGAAAAGTTGTACACCTGAAATTTATACAATCTTATTAACAATATTACCCCCAATAATTTTAATAAAAATTTTTTTAAAAGATAAAATTCCGGAATTAAAATAAAAATTTTAAAAGATAAAAGATTCAGGAGTTAAAATAATGAAATCAAGTCAATGTAAATCTAATTTTAAAAATTTATCTAAACAATTTTCCCAAATCAGTTTCATAAAACTAATTAGAAACAATCATTCTATCAGGCCATAGATGTGAAAGAGACTGCTGAATATGAAAAAAAGGGATTTCATGATAACTTGAAGTCAACTACTGTCTTGTAAAAACAAACACAAGAAATGAGGCATTGGCAGACCACGTAGTGATAGAGACAGAAGTCCCTGGAATCAGATGGGCTGAGCTGAAGTTGTGGCTCCATTATTATAATTTACTTAACTCCTCTAAGTGTTAGTGTTCCACCATATAGAAGGGGGACAAAACTAGTACCTACCTCCACATATTGGGGGAAGAGAGAAATTAGATAACCTATGTAGAATGTCTTAGAAAAGAGACTAGCTATGATAGTTGGGTTTTAAATCTATATTTAAACTCATACTTGAGAATAATAATCAAGTTTTATTAATAAACTAGGGGCCCGGTGCACAAAAATTTGTGCACTTGGAAGGTCTATCAGCCTGACCTGTGCCCTCTCGCAGTCTGGGACCCCTCTGGAGATGTCCACCTGCTGGTGTGCCTGGTCAGCCTGGGTGAAGGGCTGATGGTTGTTTGCAGGCTTCCCAAGCCCCTCAGTGTGGATCCTCACCCCATTGGGGTGTGGCCAGCCTGGGTGATGGGCTGAGGGCTGTCTTCAGGCTGCCCATAGTCCTTTCAACTTTTGGGTCCCTGCTGGGGTACCTGGCCAGCCTGAGTGAGGGGCTGATGGCTGTTTGCAGGCTGGCCAAGATCCCCAGTAACATCCCTCACCCCATTGGGGTGTGGCCAGCGTGGGTGAAGGGCTCAGGGGCACTTTAAGGCTGCCCACAGCTCCCATTGACCCAATGTCCCAGTAAGGCTGGCTGGAAGCAGGTTCTGGGGTTTATCTTCTGTAATTGATACACTGTTCCTTTAAGCCTGGGCCTGGTAACGAAACCTCCTCTGTGCTTCACCTTGCGCTTCTATAATGAAACAATGTTTAATTAGAAGTCGGGCCTGGCCTGCTGTTTGCTTCAGCTCCTAGGATTGAAACATTTGTTGCAAATATGATGTTCCCTGGAGCGGAGAGACGCCCAGGCA
>PVJC01036197.1:0-17838 GCA_004026665.1 Murina feae | reverse complement strand
TTGGGGCTGCTCTGGCCAGGCCCCCAACCAGTCTCCCAGCCCCTTCCCTCCTGCCCCGGAAGCTGTTTCTCTTCTTCTTTGGGTCCCTGAGACCCAGCTCCTCTAGCAGGGCCCTGTGATGTGCTGCAGTGCACTCTGCCGCTGGCCTCTGAGGTGAGTGTCCAGGTGAGGACACAGGGCAGGATGTCAGGCTCTGATTGGACCAGCCTCTTCTTGGCTTGCCTGGAAGTGACTGGCCTAGCTGGTGCCCCAAAGGCTATGGGATCTGTGTGTTGTGTTCCACCTGTAACCCAATTACAATACACCAGTATGCAATGACCGCTGCCCAGGACACTCTGCGGTGGAGGAGATAAAACATACAATGACAACATTACCTATTATTTATCAACTAGAGGCCCAGTGCATGAAATTCATGCATTTGCGGGGAGAGTCCCTCAGCTTGGCCTGCACCCTCTCACAGTCTGGGGCCTCTCACTCCTTACCACTTGTCTGCTTGCTGCTCCTTAGCACTGCGACCACCTTGGCTGCACTTACCAGGCATGAGCCCAGCTTTTGGCTGAGCAGCGCTCCCCCTGTGGGAGTACACTGACCCCCATGGGGCAGCTCTTGCATTGAACATCTGCCCCCTGGTGGTCAGTGCATGTCATAGCAACCAGTTGTACCGCCATTCGGTCAATTTGCATATTAGGCTTTTATTATATAGGAGGATGTATGGTGTATAATTGACCCTCATTTAATCCTCATAAGAACAACCAGTAAGGACTACCATCCCATTTTACAGAATGGGAAATAGGTCCATAAGGGCAAGTTGCTCAGGTTGACATGCTAAGTCCATACTTGCCTAACTGGTACCTTAGGGACACACACATTGGTGGGCTAAGGAAAACAGCAAGTTATTAATTAGAGTGACAGCTTCACTTGAAAGTTTTGAGGGACAATTTAACTAGTAAATAACACAAAGGATCAAACATGAAACGCCAAAGAAACGTTGTGCTTCATGAGGGCAACTTGGAGCTATGCATACCCCCCCCCACCCCCGCCACCCGCCACCCCACCTGCAGGAATGGGGATGACTTCTCTCTTCTGCCATCAATGACTGAGAGACACTGATTTAACTATTTTTTTTCTGATTCCAGATCTCATACTTCTCTCGGGCTAGAAAACTGTTAAGGTTTTAAGAGCGTTCCAGAGTGGTTTAAGCGTGGGTTTCCGCTGAACATTGGGAGTGAGGAGCTGGGAGCTGTGGGGGGGAGCATTGCAGTCTGAGGATGAGGCAGAAGCAAAGCTAGGGGGCGAGAGAGTGGGACTGTGGAAGGTGAACAATGGTGGGAGGGACAAGTACATGAAGATGCGTCATGGGAAACGCGATGAGAAAGGTGGGCTGGCTTCAGGCTTCAGGTGGTGTGATCTGGCAGAGAAGTCTGTGTGGTCACAACAGCGGTGAGACCGGGTTAGACGCTGGAGGTGGGAAGGCTGAACCAGAGTAGCTGCAGAGGGAAGGAGCGGAGAGCTTGCGAGCAGGAGACCATCAGGACTTACCAGAGGATGGGGAGGAGAGCAGGGTCCAGGGCGGGGAGGTGGAAAGTCCGCTGACCTTGCAGCCCGCCTCAGGTGCTGTCAAAACACCCAGCTGGTGGCTCAGGGGTGGAGCGTTGACCTGTAAGCCAGGAGGTCACGGTTCAATTCCAGGTCAAGGGCACATGCCCCAGATGCAAACAGCCCATCAATGATTCTCTCTCATCATTGACATTTCTATCTCTTTCTCCCTCTCCTTCTCCCTTTCTAAAACCAATAAAAATATATAAAAAAACAAAACAAAACAAAAAAGCACCCAGGTGGGTTGATGATGCTCATCATTGATGTTTCTCTCTCCTTCGCTCTTCCCCTCTGAAATCAATTATATGAAGAAGCACCCAGGTGGGGAGTTAGCAACTTAGCAAAGGGGTGACTGAATGACTGAAATTTGGGCTGTGAGTGACCTGCCTGCAGGTGAAAACTGTCACTGGACGTCAGAAAGGTACAAGGAGAGCAGGGGCTTGCCTGGCCAGAGGCCACCTGAGGGAGAGCTCACGCAAGGGGGTGCTGAGCAGCAGCGAACCATAGAGAGTGGCCCTTAGTGCCTGGCACAGAGCAGGCACTCAGTATTTGTGAGGAGAATAAAAGAAAAGCCAGGACAAGCGACGGGAGATAGTGGTGGGATCCGGGCAGAACCACGAGATGGTCGTGTTCGTTCCAGGAAGTGTGGGGACCTACCTCCTCGCAGCCTCTTCCAACCCTTAGCAAATGGCCGGCCCCAAAGAGAGGAGGCCGTGTGGGTGGGGCTTAATGTGCAAAGGTGTTGACTGAATGTGAACTGGGGCCCTTCCCATTCCATCTCGACCTCTGGAAGTTAAAAATATATCATTCCACCAAGTGGCTGATGTCACTCATTACAAACCACTTCCTTTTCGCTCCCAGGACACCCCCTATGCCCCCCAAATGAAGTGGGCTGCAGTGGGCTTGGCCTGGCCTGTGAGACCTTTTTTTTTTTAAAAAAAAAATTTTATTGATTTCAGAGAGGAAGGGAATGGAAGAGATAGAAACATTAGTGATGAGAGGGAATCAGTGATGGGTGGCCTCCTGCATGCCTCCCACTGGGGACGGAGCCCACAGCCCGGACATGTGCCCTTGGCCACAATCAAACTGGGGACCCTTGAGGCTGCAGACCGGCGCTCTACCCATTGAACCACACCGGCCAGGCACTGTGAGACCTTTTTTAAACGTTTGTTTAGAAAGGCTGGCTGCTTCCGCAGAATCCCACCCAGACATTGTTTGGAAAAGGCATTTTTACTTCCTCTCGCTTGGGGAAAAGTCGTTTCCCCTTAAACACTCCAGCTGCTGAGGTCCCTGGGGCGCAGCACACCCGAGGCAGGGCCTGGGCGCGAGCAGGGAGCCCCGGCCGGGCTGCATCCACCACAGACGCCAGAGGCCAAAGTCCAGGAAGGGGAGCCGGAGAGACGGCCGGTCCCGGGCCCTCCCCCGCCGATCCCCGGCGCCCCTGCCCTTTGAGCCCGGCCGCGCGGCACTGGCGCCCAGGTGGCCGCGGGGACAGGCCGGCCAGGCGGCGGGGGGATGCTGCGGCTGCTGGCGTCCCGCTGCGCCCGGGGCCCCGGGGCCCGTCCTCCCGCCGCGGGGCCCCACGACCACTGCCTCGGCCCCCGGCGCCGGGCCTCCGACGCCCCCCGGAACGTGCCCCCCAGCTCCGAGGTCGTGGCGCGGCCGGTGGGCGTCTGTTCCATGATGCGGCTGCCGGTGCAGGCCTCCCCGGAGGGGCTGGACGCCGCCTTCGTCGGGGTGCCCCTGGACACGGGCACCTCCAACCGGCCCGGGGCGAGGTAAGCCCCGGGGGAAGGGACACGTGGCTGGATCGCGCCCGGGGCCTCTGCTCGCCCGGGGCCAGGCTGGAGCTGATTTCCGTCCTTCTTTATCAAGCGTGACTGGCATCCGCTGGTGAAGAAAAGGGGGGTCTCCGACCGTGACCACCCGCCCTGCGGGGATGGAGGCCGGGGGTGGGGTGGGGTGAAGGGGGTGACGCCAGCGCCCAGTGGCAGGGTCCATCTGCGCCCCGCAGGACTGGCTAACCCTCCCCAAAACCCTAGAGGTCACCTGCTGCGAGAATCGCCCCGCTTAAGGCCCTGGCCCCAGCTCAGTTGGTTAAAGCTGTGGGGCCTGATAAACCAAGATTGCAGGGTCCATCCAAGAGCCAACCAGTGATGCATAAATAGGTGGACCAATAAGCCTCTCTCTCTCTCTCTCTCTCTCTCTCTCTCTCCCCCCCCCCCTTCTCTAACATCAGTAATAATAATAAAGATTTGCTCAAATTAAGGCAATTTTTCTAAATTCAAGTCAGAGGCAGTAAAGTTCATTTTCCTAATTACTGAGCTTCAGCTATTTCTGGTTCAGCTCGGCAGCAATGCACCTGACGGCGGGTCTGGATGATAAATGCCGCTTTATGTGCATGGCACTTGGCGTAGGTAATTTCACTGAACTCACAACAGTGAGGCAAGGCAAGTATTGTTTTACAGGTCAGGACATTATCCAATACCATTGAGTACGTTGGTAATGGGTGGGCTCCTGAATCTGAGCCTTTATTCTTTCTTCTTAAAAAAATCTATTATTGTGGAGAATATTACATCTCCCCCCCCCCACCACCACCTTTAATCTCTTCAATATGCAGTCTGGAACAGTGATTCTTGATCAGGATTTTTTTGCCCCCAGGGTTTTTTGTGGTTTTTTTTTGGCAGGGTCTGGAGGCATTTTTGGGTGCCAGAACTTTCGGGAAGGGGTGCTACTGGCCTCTAGTGGGAACAGACCAGGAATGCTGCTCAACATCCTACAACGCACAAGAGGGGCCCCCATAACACCCAACCCCAAAATGCCACCACTCCCAGAGGCTGAGAAGCCCCTTACCTAGATGGGGCCTCTGAGCCTTAGGGTTGCTCACAGGATGTTCCATCCTCTTCCAGATTTGGACCCCGACGGATCCGGGAGGAATCCGTGATGCTTCGGACAATCAACCCCAGCACGGGGGCCCTCCCCTTCCAGTCCCTCATGGTTGCAGACCTAGGCGACGTGAATGTCAATCTTTACAACCTTCGGGACAGCTGCCGCCTCATTCAGGAGGCCTATGAGAAAATCATGGCTGCTGGCTGTGTGCCTCTGACCTTGGGTAATGGCATCTGCAAGGGCAAGGGCAGCGCGCTCGCTGTGCTTGGGGGTGACCTACCCTGTAGTCCGACACAGCTGCTTCTCCAGGGCAAGCCGTGTGGAATGTGGGGACAGTGGCGTCGAGCCCATTATTAATTCCTGTGTCTTAATATCTGGGGAGAGGGTATTTAAATGTTGGACTAGTGTGACCGGCGGGATTAGATTAGGGTGAGGCATTCGCCTCTGTGCAAAATTTGAGGGGTGCCCCAAAAGGCAACCCTATTACTGGTTTTCCTTTTTTGCCTCAGGCTCCTGGGTGGCTTAGAACAGCATCGTTACTGGTGCCATCTTTCTTTAAAATTCGTCATGGATTCTTTTTTTTTTTAATGTTTGTTAAAGTTGGGGACAGTGAAACGAAGAGGAGCTTCCGACAGACAAAGCCTTAGGAGAGCCCAGGAGGAGCTGCTCCCTGGAAAGTCGGAGGAGAGGGGCCTGGAGACAGGATCAGGGTTTTTCCCCCATGAAATTTTGTTTTGTTTAATGTTACCTTAAAAGAGTATTTATCTTGCTTACTGAGTTTCTCAGCATCCCCTACATTTTGCATCCCCTACCTCACCCACGGCACCTTTGTCCCAGCCCTGGGACAGAGTGGATCCCAGGCCTGGGAAAGGCTGACAGCAGGTGTGACTTTTGAACGATTTCAAGGACATTGTGTTAATGAGTTTGAGAGAACAGGGTGATCTCCTCCTTGGCAGGGTCTACATCAGTGTATCTGGAAGCTTCCCCTTCCCCTTCCCTACCTCGCCCATTCTCATTGTAGAATTTACTTCTCTCTGGTTCACAGACCTTTTTTGGGACAGCAAATTAATGCTTGCCAAAGCAGAGAGCCTGCTGAGCGTAGTGGTTTCTGGATGGCCTGGTTTGAAATCTCAGTCCCCCCCCCTCCCCGCCCCGCCCCCAGCTATTTAGGCCTCATTTCCTCATCTGTAAAATGGGAATAATAAAACACCTACCACTTTCTGTTATGTGAGAGACATGATGAAAATTCATACAAAAAGCCCAGCGTTGTACTTGGCATATTTACAGCTTCAATAAATGCTGCCTATTATGATTAATAGGTATTCATAGGGATACTTTTCTAGGCCTGTGCTATCCAATACGGTAGCCACTAGCTGCATGTGGCTATTTAAATTAAAATTAACTTAAATGCTTATTTAAATAATTATTAAATTATTAATTATTGCTTTAAATAAAATAAAAATTCGGTTCCTCAGTTGCATGAGCCCATTTTAATAGCCACATGTGATCAGTGGCCGCCATATTGACCAGTGCATTTACAGAACATGTCCATCCATCGCAGAAAGTTCTATTGCATGGAGCAGTTCTGGGCATGCTACTTGTAAGCCTTAATTTGTTTAATATCTTCTTTTAAATGACAGTGTCATTTCAGACACCCAGTGTCCCTTTCCTCGCGAGCAACATCTTATTTTCGCTGGGGTTGTAGTTCTTCAGTCCTAATAGGAACAGTGGCAGAACTGGGCCAGTTGAGGATTGTTGTGTGAGATACACAGTCCTCCCCTCTGACCCACAGTCCATAGGTTTTCTTTTTTCTCGTGGCAGGTGGAGATCACACGATCACATATCCAATACTGCAAGCCACGGCAAAAAAGTAAGTCCCAACTCTCTGGGCCCAGGCAGGGTTTCAAAATTCCGGAGCTGGGAAATGAGTTGTTTGCTGCTGGATGGCATCAGGCGACCTCTGCTGGCTCAAGCTATTGGGGGTGATTGGAACTTCCCTGCTGAGTTGCTGCTGCGGCTCAAAATGAAGGCCGGGCGGCAGGCGGTCCTGTCAGTCACCAGCTAGAAGTCAAGACCGTTATGAACTCTCCTGGCCGCCTGCCCTTGGCCTGGGTCTGCACTGGGATGCACACTCAGGCTCAGCGTTTGCCTCTGTGTTGAGACGATGAGCCCCGAACCCCAGTTAACTTGTTTCTGCTTTGCTCAAAGGCCAACCCTAAACATCGACAGGCTCAATGGTGCTGCTTGCGGAGGAGCGGCCCTGGGTTTTTCCTTCCAAGGAAAAGCTGGCAGAAGCTGGCTTTCCCAGGAGCAGAAGTCTACCAGGGATTGACTGTGAATTAGTTTGAGAAAGAGACAGATGGGCCACGGTGGTGGCAGCTCCAGAATTCATAGAGGGGAGAGACATGTGGGTGGAATTCTGATTTGGGGGCGGGTGGGTACAGTCCTTTCCCGAGGCTGTGTTTGCCTAGCATTGCTTTGGATTGTGTATTTCTTCTGGGTGGCTAGCAGGGTTGACGAAGATGATGGCGAGAGAGCTGGGTCCAGGCTGCTTCTCGGGGCTACAGCTGGAGGGTAGCAGCTGAGCTCACCCTTGGTTGACACCCGCCCAGCTCTCTCCCTCTGTAAGTGAGGAAATTCTGGGTGATAGGTAGTGGGTGGCAGCTGAAGCACACGTCTATTTTCGGCCTGACTTGTCTGAGTTTATTGCTCTGAGATGCTAAGTCATTTGAAGACAGAAACCACTTGCAAGGCCTGTAACGGTTGCCAGGTCTCCCCTCCTTGGCTGTGCACCCTCGTTAGGTTTCGGTGGCCTGGAGGGTGGCTGTGCTCAGTCTCTGGGAGGAGGCCTGGCCTCTGAGCTGCCCTGCTGCCCCCAGGCATGGCCCTGTGGGGCTGCTGCATGTGGATGCTCACATGGACATCGCTGACAAGGCCCTGGGGGAGAAGATCTACCACGGGACGCCCTTCCGCCGCTGCGTGGAGGAGAAGCTTCTGGACTGTAAGCGCGTCGTTCAGATTGGCATCAGGGGCTCTTCCATGACCGTGGATCCCTGCAGATACAGCCGGAACCAGGTGACAGGCCGCATGCCCTTCCCTCTGCCCCCGCCTGCACAGGCCCTTCCTCTCCACTGCTCACTCAGTGGCAGCCATGGACTCCAGAGGGGCTGTAGCAAGCAAGTTCAGAAAAGGGGAGGGAGGCTGAGTTTACACCCAGAGGGTCATGGGCAGCAGAGAGGAGCGAGGATGTTGGTTCATGAGGCAGAGGCGGCCTCCTGTTGCTGGGGTGGGGGGACTAGCAGAGGTGGACCAACCCCTGGGATGTTGCTGTCTTGGGAAAGAGCTGGGGAGGTCCCAACCCGAGGGGAGGGGACCCCTTGGTTCTCTCTTCATACCTGCTGGGCAGAGTGGACAAGACCCAACAGGAGAAGCCCAAGGGCCCGTGCAAAGGCCGGTCTTCGGGACAGAGCTGTTCAGGAAGTGCTCCAGGGAGCTGTCCTGAGCTTCTAGCTCTTGCTTTCGCCAAGCTTCTCTCTGATCCCGTCTCCACAGATCGGCTTTGACTTTCTCCCTGCCTTGCCGGTCACCGTCCCTTCATTCCTCACCTGTAACATGGGGGTGACAGTTCCCTCCTGAAGGTTCAGGGTGCAATGTGATGGGCGCATCGCGCTCAGCATGGGGTTGGCACGGAGGAAATGCCCAGGCAGCGTGCCCTGCAGAAGCCTCGACCTCCCACTCTTCCATGCTTCCGTCCCCAGGGCTTCCGGGTGGTGCTGGCTGAAGATTGCTGGATGAAGTCACTGGTTCCTCTGATGGCAGAAGTGAGGCAGCAGATGGGAGGCAAACCCATGTATATCAGCTTTGATATTGATGGCTTGGATCCTGCCTATGCTCCGGGGACAGGAACACCGGAAATTGCTGGGCTCACCCCTAGTCAGGTACAGAGGCTCTGCCCGAGGCATTCGTGGTGGGGGAGGATTTGTAACGTCCCGCTTTCCCTGGCCTTGAGGTGAGTCTTTTGGAATCAGGATAGGATTTCTTTTTTCTTTTCTTACAGGAGTGATTAAAAAAACCCAAAAGATTGTTGAAAGTATTTCATGTAACCCCCTTTCCCCCCCAGAATAAGGTTTTAAAAGCAGGGCATGTAGGCCTTTACTGTTCTCGGGGCCACCCTAGGTTTGAATACCGACTCGCGGATGACTGGGTTTTAGCCAAGGCCCTCATGCCTTGTCGGGATATTACTGTCCTTCATTTGATTTTCCTGCTGCTGGTCCTGCTGTAGTTGGTCCATGGGAACATGATAGTAACCCTCTCAAGGACATTAAGCTTCATTTTGAGATTAGATTTTTAAAAAGTGTGCAGAGTGGGATTAACCAACCACCAAGGTAGTTCAGGAGTTTTAGGGCTACCCAAATAATTTCCCCTAGGGTGTGCTGAGCGTGAAGGCAGGGAGGCAGGACTGGAGTGTGGTTATAGTGAGAAGGTAAGCTCCAGGAGGTTCAGGCCTTTGGTCGCTGCCCTGTCTTTGGAGCCTAGAATAGTGTCTGATATATAAATGGTAGGTACTCGAGTTTCTCTTGTGAGAGGAAATGAAGATTGCTTAAACCTAATCACTGTCTCATACCTGCTAAGAAAGGACAGTGACAACTGCCTCTTCAAAGTCCTTTTCCATCTTCGGCTGTTACGTGTCCCTATCCTATGCTCCACTTGCTTTTCCTGAAGTCCTTAGTGCATGACATTGAAATGACCGGCTTGCTCGTCCCTGTTACACTCCGTGGAGCCCTCTGGAGCAGGGACTGGGCATCGGTCAGCTGTGATGCCCACCAGGGTGCCTGGCGGTCGGTAAATGCTTACTGAGGGGAAGCACCGGTTCTGAGTCAGAAGGTGGGCACCTGTTGGGAGAAATCCACTGAGGCCTCCGCTATTTGTTTTCATGGTCAATGATTTCCTCGTGGCTTGCGGACAGGCTCTGGAGATCATCCGGGGCTGTCAAGGCCTGAACGTGGTGGGCTGTGACCTGGTGGAAGTCTCACCGCCATATGACCCTTTTGGTGAGTAAGCAAGGAACCTGTGATCCGTAGGCAGCTGCCAGTTCAAATTTTATTAATCTAGTTAATAGGTAGCAGATGGATGGGTCCTTCTCAGTCAGAAAATAAACCTGTTATTGCACACCTTACAGACACAGCTAATGAGCCCTAGCAAAACCCCTGGAGGTGCTAAGTATTATTAGTTTGCCCACCAGTCAGCAAAAGGGAGAAACAAGCCTGCAGTTTAGTGACAGGGTGGCACATGGCCACCGTACTGGTATTTCAGGAAAAGTGAATTCCCAAAGGATAAATAATAGTTACTAATATTAACTGGGGAGTTAGCTGGCTTAGGAGAGATGCTCAAAGCAGATGCCAGTCTCCTAATTTTAATTTAGAAAACCTTACAGTTAGGCCTACTAGCCTCAGAGGATGATGATAAATACAATACACACCACTGCTGTAGGTTTCCTTTTGGGGAAAATCTGAGAGTTAACAACCTTCTGTATTTTAAAGTAATATTTCCAAGTGATTGATGGAGTCAGAATGCCAGGGAAAGCGTGTCTGTAGGGTGGCTGGCCAGCCCCGAAAAGATATGGAAGGCGGGACCCCAAAAAGGAAGACAAAGGGCAGGGGGCTGAGCAGTCCTGAGAGGCGCGGCCTGGGGGGCGGTCTTCACGTTGGGTTTTACTTCTCTGCAGGAAACACAGCCCTCCTGGCAGCCAACCTGCTGTTTGAGATGCTGTGTGTTCTCCCCAAAGTGAGAGTCGTCTGAACCTGCTGCTCGTCAACACAGAATAACAGGTTGCATCAAGGACAAATTCTCAGCATCTGTCAATACTACCGAGTTTGTGCCAATAAAACTTTCTGCTCCAAGTGTCAGTGGTGGCTGTAAAATCAGGGCACAAAGCAGAACTCGAATCCAGACAGCTCATATTTCTAAGGAGTCTGAATTAACTTAAAAAAAACAGTAGCACTTGTGCTGTGCTGATTTCTTCCTTTAATGAAGGATGATGGAGGATAAAGGGGGAAGGGATGGAGAAAAGTCAGTTCAAAGTTATCTAAAAATTGGAGGAATGAAATAAAAAGACTGAAATAATACTGTATAAACCTCCATGTTTCTATAGTATCTTCCTTTAAAGCAGGGGTTGGGGACCTCTTTTCTGCCAAGGGCCATCTGGATATTTATAACATCATTTGTTTAATATAATTCACTTACTATAAATTTGTTGCTACGAAAAAAGCTCTGAGATTTATTGAATTTCAAGTCCTGCCTGCGGTTGCCTTGGCAGGGCCAGAGCAGATTGTTTCTCGGGCCTTACACAGCCCTGGGTCAGGACGTTCCCCACCCCTGCTTTTAAAGAGAGTCACATGCAGTTCCTAATAAACTTCACACTCAAAAACCCAGGAGGGTACAGGAAACGTCTTCTAAACCAGCCGACAACAGCTGGCCTCCCAACAGCCCTCCGAGACCCTTCCTCAACCTGTTTTGCGTTATCTGCTCTTCCAGCTGCCACATCCTCCAGGACAGTAGTTCCTGAAATCTGCAGTCGACAAGTGCTGATCGTAAGCATGTGCCGAGTTACATGCAAATTCAGTTTTGCCGGTGATGTGTCCACAATAAATCATCTCGATGAGGAGCTACCCGTAATCATCACACATTAAAATAGTTTATTTCTGTTTCCAGTCGGTAATATTCTCAAAACAAAAATAACATCAGCTTTAGTGCTTGTTCACAATACAAAACAAAAACAACATAAAAAGGACACCATTTGCCAAATAAGTTATCTGTTCCTAAGAGTATCAAAAGTGCAAAATATTCACTTCCTTTTCAGGTCTGTCTCAAGTATAATTACAAACTGAACAGCGTCAGCAGTTGCCACAATGCAATTCTTTTCAAAGGACAATGGCAGGCATTTGGATGTGAGCAACATTTCATTCGATAACATGTTTTGCATCAGCTTTGAAGAGTTTTCCTTAACAATTTTCTGTGAGTGTTTGCTTCTAATCCCATTTCCCAAACAAAGCAAATCATTCAAACACATTCAGATCCTATTCTTTTTATATCAGAAAAACATTTATGTACTGAACCAGGAGGAAATCCACCTATATTTGAAAACCACAACGAAGTTTCATGGTCAGTGAGTGATGGCAGCGAGACCACGGGGCCCAGTGGAAACTAGGGCAGCCTTGCTCACTAACCAGCTTAGCTGGGGCTGCCCACCTGTGTTAGACAAATCGTGCCGCTGACACCTCGGCAATAAAATAGTATTTGGTAAATGGGTGTGTATTCTACAAAGACGTTTAAGACCAGTTTTCATCCCCATCTGCTAAACGTAATGCGTAGACTCTATCAGCCAGAAAAGGCTACCTCTAAAGTCATCCATGTTGTTTTTTGAAGATACATATTTGAAAACTAGGAAGGTGAAACCAAAACTGGGTGTGTGTGGTTACATACATTCGGAAGAGAAATGGTGGTATTGGCTGAGCAGACAATGGCTCGTACATTTGACACAAAAGTAAATAAATTAAGGGAAACAGCATTCGGGAGGAAAGGCTTGGTGGCCCAGGGTACAGTTCATTTTAAAATGAGCTCCCAGCGTCCTCCGGCAGACACGCCTGCCCAGAGAGCTAGAGCATCGGTGGTCTGAAGTATTTGCCAGGGATGTTTCCAATCCTCTTATCTTTCCTTTCTTAGTGCAAATGGAAGGTGCTTTTTATTTTAATGATGAAATTTTAAAAAATCAAATCTGGGGAGGTTTCGGTTTTCAGAAATTATGGTCAGGAATCCCATTAGTACCAGAAATTAACATCTGCCATAAAAGCAAAGCATACTCATTGAAGTAAACTGGGCCATAAAAGACCCAGAAAAGAACTTTGCGGAGTGGTGCATCAAGGAGCCCAGTGAAGCCGTGATCATTTCCACCCGGTCAGGGGCCGTGGGCGGCGGCCCTTGGCAAGCATCCACTTCCAGAGGGCCACGGGGAGGAGGAAGCCTGGCAGTGACTCTTCAACTTTTCCATAAAGCTGTAGATTCCATGAAAACTACAGAAATTCCTGGGCTCAAATCGTCGACTACTTGTCTCTAGCTCGGTATTTAAGTCATTCGGGATCCAAGTGGCTTAGTTTAAAGCAGTTATGATTAAAGAAAATACCAACTTATTTCGTCCCATCACTGATTTTGACCTTTCACTTTACAAATTGCCCTTAAGGGGCCATCTGCTTTGACAATGGGATAGACCATCCTTTGAGGTTGTCCACACCCCACTGGCAGTTTTGCCCTAAAGAGAAAAGGTAAACTCTCCAGCTGCTGGAGTGATCCAGCCTGGCGTCCATCTCACCCCAGCTCAGCAAGCGGGAGCCAGGGCCGACCCTGTTACTGGTGGAGCAGCTGTAAGTGAAGAGTGAGATGGTAAGAAGAGACATCAAAACACAGGCCAGGAGCTCCAAGTAAGCCTTTTGCAAAAGAGGAGACTAGAACAAGTCTGGGTTCACCTGTCACAAACGAGGGCTAGAAGATACAGCACTTTGGGGGTAACTGCTCAAAATACGATTGCTGGGAAATGCTAGGTTCCTTGATACACAGACGTGACTGGTATTTACTAAAGAGACACCACTCGTGGCAAGTGGGAATAACGTGTCTTCAGTTTAACATCTACGGGCTTATAGCAGCTTATCTCTACGTTCAGAGAACAAGGTTAAAGTTATGGCTCCTAATATCCGTACTCTAAGACTGACAGAGGCAGAAAGGCATCTAAAAACATACACACAAATGGCTCAAGTCGTTACAGTATTTCTTGCCGTGCGTACCCCTCGCTACTTCTCGCGTTGGGGACGCAGCTGATGGGGCGCTCGGGAAGGGATCACTTCAGTCACTGCCCAGCCCTCCATCCTCTGCCTTGGGAAGAAACCCACACTCATCCCTACACTTTGAAAACCATGGCTGACAAGCTGCAGTAGGGGGATACCCCCAAAATATCTTTAGCCACTTACTACCAGGAAGACCGCTAAACGTAAGATTGCGTGGATCTGGGCCTTTCAGGCTGAGGGGCCCAGAAGCTGCTGTGGGCTGTCCCACTGTTACAGCATGCACCGCAGCAGAAGCACAGCGGCGGGAGGAGGGAGGCGGGTGAACACCCCGGTCAGCGACCAGCACACCAGGCTTCTGAGGTTCCGTCCTGGTGCTGCTGCAGGGCAGACATCTGTGCTCCCGGGCACAGACACTAAATAGGGGAGGGGGCGTGAGCACGGAAGGACCACAGGGAAGAGGGACGAGCAGTCTATTTTAAATAGTGCGGCATTCAGACGGGAAAGAAAATCCCAAAGGAAAGTATTTTCACTCCTACGTTAGAACAGGACAAAGCAGCACAAAGGAAAGGTTGTTCTCGCCACTGCTCTAGAAGAATCACCTAAAACCTAGACTCTGCCCGTGGTGATAGTCTGAGTCCTGCAAATACCTGTGCGCAGGGGCCTGCAATGGGTCTGAGGAGTTCAAATCTCCCCCTGCTGCCCTCAGTCTAGCTCGGGCCAGGACGGGATGTAAAACCTCTGCAAGGAGCCTTCCAACAGGCGCTCCATCCACAAGGACAGCTTGCTCAGCTTCCCTTTGATGGGCCTGGACCCAAGGCTGCCGGGTTTCCCTCGAGATTCCCCCACGGGCAGGGAGGAGTCAAGATCGCTCCCCCCCAACGCTTCCTCCTCTTGCCCGGTGTTCTGGGGCTTGAAGAGGCAGAAGTATTTCTTGTGGCCATTCAGAGCCAGCACGTAGCCCGTGTAGTCACGATCCAGGAAGTGCTTGTCATACTGGTTGGGGATCGGGGCTGCGTCCTGAGCAAACTCTAACAAGTATTCCAGCCACTCTCTGTGCTTATCGAGACTCAGGAAGGAGAAGTGCAGGCAGCTGCTCCTGTGGAGGGAAGAGAGTGAGGACTGAGGGGCTTCCTGACACTCTCAGCTGCAGGGAACACAAGTACCTGTCAGACTTCAAATAAGCACAGGCTTCATGCCGGGCGGGGCTGGGTGCGGACACCACGCAGGGTCCTGTGGGAGCTGAGGGCGCCCCAACAGCAACACGCCACCCCACCCCTGGCCCCTTGCTGGGTGTCACTTACGTCACTCTCAGTGTCCGGCTCCAAGAAAAGACACAAGAGCTAGAGAACAGTCAGTTTCCTGAAAGGGCCCCGGGAAGAACTGAGGGGCATGAAGTCAAGGGGCAAAGAAGGCGCCCTCAGGATGGCTCCGACTTCTGGCTTAGAAAGGTCGCAGTCAGCATGGCGCTGCACGGATAAAGCTCCTCCCAGCCCAAGAGGAAGGCTGCAACTCCCTGCCGGTCTCCTCCTTCCCAGATGTGCCTGCTGTCTACCGCCCCCCCCCCCCCCCCCCCCCCCCCCCCCCCCCCCCCCCCCCCCCCCCCCCCCCCCCCCCCCCCCGCCACGCTTACCCAGTAAACGTGTAGACCTCCAGAGCGAATTTCTGCAGGAGGCTGGTCTTGGTAGCGTTGGACAGGATGAGGACCACGTTTATGTGACCGGGCCTCAGGCGCACCAAGTTACTGGTGTACGTTACATCCGTGAGCTCCGTCACTTCCACAAAGCCTTTTTTAGGGGTCTTGCTGTGAAGGAATATGGAGGAGTTAAGATGTTATCAGAGGCCCGGCCAGTGTGACTCAGTGGTTGAGTGCTGACCTATGAACCAGGTCACAGTTCGATTCCAAGTCAGGGCACATGCCTGGGTTGCAGGCTCATTCCCCAGTGAGGGGCATGTCACAGGCAGCCAATCAATGATTCTCTTTCATCAACGTTTTTTCCTCTCTCTCTCTCCCCCGACCCCACTCTGAAATCAATAAAAATATATATTTTTAAAAAAGATATCAGGGTAGTGGAATGCCATTACATTTAAAAGAAACAAGCAGCCCTGACCGGTTTGGCTCAGTGGATAGAGCATCAGCCTGCAGACTCAAGGGTCCCAGGTTCGATTCCAGTCACGGGCGTGTACCTTGGTTGCGGGCACATCCCCAGTGGGGATTGTGCAGGAGGCAGCTGATCAACGTTTCTCTCTCATCGATGTTTCTGACTCTCTATCCTTCTCCCGTCCTCTCTGTAAAAAATCAATAAAATATATTTAAAAAAAATAAATAAAAGAAACAAGCAGAAGAAAACACTATGTTCGGAACATTTGAGATCTTGCTCCCCAGGATATGTCATCAGTTTGGTTCAAATAAACTCATAAAAATTCTCTACAAAAAAAAAAAAAAAAGAGCCCAACTGGCATGGCTCAGTGGTTGAGGGTCAACTTATGAACCAGGAGGTCAGGGTTCGATTCCCTGGTCAGGCCACATGCCCAGATTGAAGTCTCGATCCCCAGACTTGTAGGAGGCAGCTAATCAGTGATTCTCTCTCATCATTGATTTTTTTTCTCTCTCTCTCCCTTCCTCTCTGAATTAAAAAACATATTAAAAAAACAAAACCCATTATGTTCTAACCAGACTAGATATGTTATTTAATACTAGAGGCCTGGGAGAAACCAAGATGGTGGCATAGGTAAACACCTGGAATTGCTGCTGTGCACAACGATTTCAAAACCGCAATGAAAAGAAAAAACGGACACCACCCAGACCCACAGGAAGGCTGGCTGAGTGGAAATTCTACAACTAGAAAGAGACTGAGACGCAGAGGAGGTGCGGAAATAAAGTGCAGAGGTACGGAGGCGCGCGAAGGGGCTCACAGAAAGGGCTGGCAGCATTTCGTACCAGAGGGAGGCACAAGCTCCCAACAGCTCTGAACTCTAGTTCCAGGAGAGTTTCTGGGGACTCAGAATCATATGGGGAGGAGCTGGACTGTCTGACACCATTGGGTACTGTCTGGCACCATCAGGCACCGGGAGGAACTCCAGAGCAGCTTGAGACCCGGTGCATCTTAGGGCAGGGCTGAGAAGCAGCCATAGCTGGTTGCTCCACCCTATAGATTCCCCGAGACCCAGCCCCACCCAAGCTGCTCGCTCACAGAGGCTTTTGCATATAAAAGGCTGGTAGCCTCAGGCAGAAGCTAAATTAGCACCTCCTTAGAGTTCCAAGAGCCAGTGTACCCAGTGCTCAGAGCGGGACCACCCAGTCTACAGCTCCTCAGACCCATAAGGGACACACTCAGGGAGCAGACTCAGTGGGCACCAAAGCCCCACTGAAGCAAGTCTTGCCCCATAAGGGTGTCTCCAGCACAGAAGTTCTCCCACCATAGACACAGATGATTCTCACAGCCAAGTGTCCTGGAGGTCAATTCCTCTCAGTTATATCAACAACAATCAAAGCTTAGCTACAACAAGACTGTGCACAAAGCCGACAAAGCAGTGCACCAAGAGTATCCACCTCAGGTAATTGAGGAGACTGAGCCACTGGGCCCTATAGGACACCCAGCACAGAAAGCCACTCTATCAACGTAGGGAAGCAGCCAAAATGCGGAGACAAAGAAACAGATTACAAAGGACAAAAATAGAGGACAGCAAACGACTGGATATAGAGTTCAAAACCACGGTTATAAGGCTTTTCAAGAATATTCTAGGAGACAGCAAGATGGCAGCATAAGGTAAACACCGTAAATGCAGCCGTGAACAACTATTTCGGAAAAACCACGAAAAGAACACACGGACACCACTCGCACCCACAGGAAGGCTGGCTGAGTGAAAATCCTACAACTAGAAAAGAGTCTGAGACTCAGAGGAGCGGTGCAATCAAAGTACAGAGGTACGGAGGCGTGCGCACGGGGCTCGGGGAGAGGGCTGGCGCCGGAGGACGCGGTTCTTTTCCAAAACGAGAGAGCCACAAGTTCCCAGCGGCTCTGAACTCCAGTTCCAGGCGAGTTTCTGAGGACCCAGACACCTGGAGAAGAGAGACTGACTGGCACCGGGAGGAAATCCAAAGCGGGTTTCTCTCAGCGTTGCTTGCAGCAATTACCGTGGGACACAGAGACCTGGTGTCTCTCAGCGCAGGGCTGAGAAGCGCCATAGCTATTTGCTCAGCCCTGCCCTGCAAAGTCCCCGAGGCCCCGCCCCTCCCAAGCTGCGCCAGAGGCTTTTGCATATAAAAGACTGAGTAGCCTAAGGCAAAGGCTTAATCAACACCTCCTTACAGATACAGGAGCCAGGAGGAACCAAGATGGCTGCATGAGGTATATACCTAAATCCGCAGCCTCCACAACTATATTTTTAAATACAACTATACAGATAAACGGCCATCCTCCAGAACCAAGGGAGGGGAGGCTTTGCAACCAGAAGGCAAGAGAAGGAGTGCTTTGAGACTGAGTGAAAGCTCCCTGCGCCAAAACTGAAAGGTACCGAG
>PVJC01036196.1:0-17815 GCA_004026665.1 Murina feae | reverse complement strand
TGGGTGTGTCAGCTCAGTGGGGGGGGGGGGCAGGGTCTGCCCCGGGGGCTTCCTCAGGACATCCAGGAGCGCCCATCCTGGTTCCGCTGCCTGGCTTTGCCTTGGGAGCCTCTACAGGGTGTGCGGGAGCATCTGCTGCACAGTGCAGAGCATCCAAAGCCACTCCACTGCCCAGCTCCACCCTGGGTGTGTTCGCTCAGCAGCAGGGTCCCCCCGAGGGACCCTGCACCAGCGTCCGCCCCTGGCTCGCCACCCAGCTCTGCTCCAGGTGTGTCCTCTCAGTGGTGGGGGCCCACCAGGTATGTGTGATTGTGGGCTGCCCGGTGGGAAACGTCCAGGCCTGCACTCACCAGCCCTCCCACCCCCCAGTGCACGAACCCTGAAGGGCCTGTGGGAAGCCTGAAAATGACCCTCATCCCCTCACCCAGGCTGGCCAGGCATGCCAGCAGGTGGACATACCCTGAGGTGTCCCAGACTTAAAGAGGGCACAGGCCAGGCTGAGGGACCCCCCCCCCTGCTGAGTGCACAAATTTTTGTACACCGGGCC
This sequence comes from Murina feae, assembly GCA_004026665.1. NCBI lineage: Eukaryota > Metazoa > Chordata > Mammalia > Chiroptera > Vespertilionidae > Murina > Murina feae. The sequence continues at coordinate 17,268 of PVJC01036196.1, read as the reverse complement.
CCTAGTCTATATAATAAAAGCCTAAGTGACTATTATGGTATAACCACCAGAATAACCAGTTGCTATGATATGCACTGACCACCAGGGTGCAGACGCTCAATGCAGGAGCTGTTCCCTGGTGGTCATTGCACTCCCACAGGGGGAGTGTTGCTCAGTCAGAAGCTGGGCTCATGACTGGCAAGTGCAGTGGCAGTGGCGGAAGCCTCTCCTGCCTTTGTGGCAGTGCTAAGGAGCAGCAAGTAGAGTGGTAAGGAGCAGTGATCAGGTGGGCCATAAGGAGTAAGGGGTCCCGGACTGGGAGAGGGATGTCCACTTGCCAGCTTAGGCCCGGGGAATCAGGCCTAAACCAGCAGGTGGACATCTTTCGAGGGGTCCCGGACTGCGAGAAGGTGCAAGCCTGGCTGAGGGACACCCCCCTACCCCAGTACACGATTTTGTGCACTGGGCCTCTAGTGTTGAATAAGAGTGGTGACAGCGGACATCCTTGTCTTGTTCCTGTACTTAAGGGAAATACTTTTAGTTTTTGCCCATAGAGTATGATGTTGGCTATAGATTTGTCATATATGGCCTTTATTATATTAGGTAGTTTATTCATCCATTTTCTTGTTTCTTGAGGTAGTCCTCATAGTGCTATAAACTTCCTTCTGATAACTGCTTTCATGTGTCCCATAACTTTTGGGGTTGTGTGTTCATTTTCACTTGTTTCCAGGAAGGTTTTAATTTTTTGCTTGATTTAATTGGTAATCCGGTCATTGTTTAATAGCATGCTAGTTAGCCTCCAAGTATTTAAGTGTTTTGAGTTTTTGTTGTTGTTGTTGTTGCAGTTGATTTCTAACTTCATGCCATTGTGGTCTGGAAGATGGTTGGTATTATGTCAATCTTCTTGAATTTGTATAGACTTTGTTCCCTAACATGTGGTGTATCTTTGAGAGTGTTCCATGTGCACTTGAGAAGAATTTATATTCTGTTGCTTTGGGATGAAATGTTCTGTAAATATTGGTTAGATCTATTTAATATAGTATTTTATTTAAAGCCCTTTTTTTCTTGTTAATTTTTTTGTCTGGAAGATCTATCCAGTGATGTCATTGAGGTATTAAAGGCTCCTACTATGACTGTATTACTGTCAATCTCTCCCTCAAAATCCATCAGGAGTTTTGTTATGTGCTTGAGCGTTCCCATATTGGGTGCATATATGTTTACAAAGGTTATATTTTCTTGTTGAATTATTCCCTTTAGTATTATGAAGTGGTCATCTTTGTCTCTTGTTATGGCCTTTGTTTTGAATATTTGTCTGATGTGAGTATTACTACCAAAGCTTTTTTTCCCTTTCTGTTTGCATGAAATATATATTTCCTATCCCTTCACTCTCAGTCTGTGTATCTTTTGTTCTGATGTGGGTCTCTTCTAGACAGCATATATATGGGTCATATTTTCTTATCCATTTAGTCACCCTATGTCTTTTGAGTAGAGTATCTAATCCATTTACATGTTAGGTTATTATTGATAGGTATTTATTTAATACCATTTTTGTTTTTGTTATGCCTACAATCCTCTCTCTCTCCTTTTCTTTTTCTTAAAGCAGTCCCTTTAACATTTCTTAGATTTCTGGTTTGGTGGTAATGTATTCTTTTAACCTTTTATTCTTTTAACATTTTAAGCTTTTATTTCACCTTCAATTTTAAATGATAGCCTTGCTGGATACAGTAGTCTTGGATTTAGGCCCTTGCTTTTCATTACTTTGAGTATATCATGCCATTCCATTCTGGCCTAGAATGTTTCTGTTGAGAAGTCAGCTGACATTCTAATGGGAACTTTTTGTAGGTCATTTTCTCTCTTTTTCTTGCTGCCTTTAAGATTTTTTTCTTTGTCTTTAACATTTGCCATTTTAATTATGATGTGTCTAGGTGTGGGTCTCTTTGGGTTCATCTTGATTGGGACTATCAATACTGCAAAGTCATCCTCTTTAAGATACAGCATGTATAGAAAGCTACTTTCTGAATTTTTAAATTTTTTTTCCAAATTATTTCTTCACTGTGGTAATTAAAGCTGGGATTGTTATTTATCTTGATAGTTGAATAGTATCTTGAAAGTGGATTACTTGGCTGTAATTTGAATAGCTGTATTTGTTCTTCACTTAGCCAGTGAGTTCTTTGGCATAAGGTTTTTTAGAAGGAGAGTAGATGCTGAGGAGGATAGCTTATTTTTTGAGATTGTGAACATCCACTGGAATGTGATTGTGTTGTAAGCCTGAGAAATGGTTACTGTAGGGATAATGTGATTGACTTTTTATCATCACTTTAAAAAATACTTATGTAGTTTACTGCTATTTGAGGAAAGAAAATATTCTTAAATTAGATTTGTATATCCATTTAAAAATAGAAACATTTTATAATTGCTCAAGACAAAAGAAATTTATATTGTTAGCCTAAGTAGCTAGATATTAATGAAGGAAGGGAGCAAAGTGATTCAGACATTATTAAGCTTAATAAACTAGAGAGATAAATAGGAGCTTTGTTAGGAAGTTGCAACATTTATAGACATCCCAGGGATCCCAGCATTGCCTCACCAAGGGGATTAACACAACTCAGTCCCCTTGTGTAAGAGGGATCATCTTTCCAATCTTCCCAGAATACAGCAGGTCCACTCGCCCAGGTTATGGCAGGAAGGAATAAACAATAAAGGAGAAATTCTTCTGCAAGACACATGCCTAGTAGAAGTTAGGATGGTGCAAAGGGAGGTGCTTCTACTTTTAGGCATGGGCAGTAGCAGCCATGATGGTGACCATAAAGGCTTGTCTGTCTAGCCTGGGAAAAAGATTGGACTGAATAAGGAACACTGAACCCAGGGAAATCTAGAAAATGGATTGGCTAGGGGGAGGATCCAATGCCAGCCCCTGAATGATTGAGAAGTTGGTTGGTTAGTTTGAAAGGGTGCCTGGTCCTTCTAAAGCCTGAGAAAATATTCTCAGCCTAACAAAGGAGCCCTCCACCCCCTCTCTCTCTTCCTTGGTGACACACGCTCACCCGTGTACTTGTGTGTTCTCGCTTTATAACAGCCTTGTGGGCCCAACAGTCCCCTGGGGTCAAGGATGCTAGCCTGGGTACAGCAATGCTGTGCCAACCAGGGCACAGTCGGAAACTCTGCGCTGGCCAGATAGGGACAGATGTGGAGGAACTGGACTAAGCTTTGGCATGACACAGAATTTTTGGACACTGTCCTTTGTTCTGGGTTTGATGAAAACAAGGTTGAACTTTTTTCACAGCAGGAAAGACAGAAATGAGATCCCAGGAATCAGGGGAAAGCCTTCCATTTCAACCTCAAGAAGCTTTACCACTACATCATAACAAACTCCAATGTGTGGGTCCTTGGAATGCTTTTTGTTGTTCATCCTCACTTGAAGTTATTATTTCTATTGATTTTTAGAGTGGAAGGGAAAGGGATGAGAGAAAGAGAGAGAAAGAGAGAAAGAGAGAGAGAGAGCATGCCTGAAAGAGAAAGAGAGAGAGAGAGAGAGAGAGAGAGAGAGAGAGAGAGAGAGATCGCTATGTGAGAGACATATCAATCGGTTTCCATCTGCATGTACCCTGGCTGGGCTGGAGATTGAACCTGCAACCCAGGTATGTGCCCTTGACCAGGAATTGAACCCAAGACCCTTGAGTGTGCAGGCTGATGCTCTAATCATTGAGCAATACTGGCCAGGGCTGGAAATACTTTTCTTCTGACCTTGTGAAAGAACCCCATTTCCATTGGCAACAGTGTGATTCATTTAGGCACATATAAGCCTAGATTAAGATTAAGTTGTTTTATCTAACTATGTCCACTCAAAAATCAGATCTTAGCAAAGATTTCAATCCAGAAGTCTTTTCAGCTTTATAGTGAAATTCAAGGTCCCTGTATAACATTTGTTTCAATAATTTTAGGGAAAAGAAAAACTTCCCTTGGGGTTGGGACAAGGGAACCCATTCCTTCTTTAGCAGGCCCCTCTTACCTTTGTGCCTGCCTTCTTCTGAGCCGGTCTTCTCTTTTTCCTTGAGAGAAAGCTGAAGGTCATCCTTGATTTCCTTTTTTGCTTCATTTCCCACAGCAATCAAGCCCTGCTTCATAAGTATCTCTGACATCCATTTCTTTCCCGCTGCCCCAAATTCAGACTTGCATCAAGTCTTTCGAAGAAACCATGACAGTTTTCAATTTCAGTTTACTTAATCTCAATCCAACTTTTCTGTTGCTACCAGAGTTATTGTTCTAAAATGCAAAACTTACTTGCTCAGCAATTCTGTCTCAATTATGGAATCCAAAATTAGGAACATAAGGTCCTCTGTGATACATCTCCTGCACAGTTATCTATTTCACCAATCACTCCTATGCAGACATATTCCAGCAACACTGAACTGCTTGTAGCTTCTTCTTCAAAACCTCTGTGCTTTCTGCTGCAATGTCCCCTGTTGTTCTCCTACAACCCTCCTTTAGGGATAGTTCTTGTCTGATGCCTTCTCTGATGCTTTCAGCAGAATGTCATCTCTATTGTATTACCTTGGCAAATATATTCCTGCCTCTATTGTATTACCGTGTATATGTTTGTTAGTTAAAACTGAGCCTACCATTTTTATAAGTATTTGTTTTCCTTCTGTTTGTTTTTTTTTCATTTGTCTCTGCATTTTCTTAAAAAGTAGAAGCTCCAGTTCAGTAGCTATCTCAGGATCAATCATGAGTTAGGTGGGAATCTAATCTAATAAAAGAGTAATATTTAAATTGACCGTTTCTACAGGATGCCTAAGCCATGCCCACCAGCCAATCGGAGCGGCTGTATGCAAATTAACCCAGCCAAGATGGAGGCCAGCAGTCACAGAGCTGGAGTAAGCAGGAGGCTTCTATTGCACAAGGAGTAAATTGTGTGCCAGCCGGCTGGGCTTCTCCCGGCTCCAGGCAACATATTTGCAACATTGTTTCAATTATAGAAGCCTCGGAGCTGAAGCAAACAGCAGGGTTCTGTTGCACCAGCGATGGAGGAAACTGCCTCCTAGAGTCTACTAAGGAAACATTCTTTCAATTATAGAAGCCATGGAGCTGAAGCAGGCAGGAGGCTTTGTTACCTGCCTAGGCCTCGGCTTAAAGGAACAGTGTATCAATTATGGAAGATAAATAAACCCCAGAAATCTGCTTCCAGCCAGCCTTGCTAGGACGTTGAGTCAATGGGGGCTATGGGCAGCCTGAAAGCCTGAAAACAGCCCTCAGAATGGCACCCAAGCTGGCCACACCCTAATGGGGTGAGGAACCCCACTGGGGGACTTGGCCAGCCTGAAAATAGCCATCAGCCCCTCACCCAGGCTGCCCAGGCACCCCAGTAGGGACCCAAAACCTGAAGGGACTGTGGGCAGCCTGAAAATGTCCCTCAGACCCACACCCATGCTGGCCACACCCCAATGGTGTGAGGGTCCACACTGGGGGGGCTTAGCTAGCCTGCAGACAGCCATCAGCCCCTCACCCAGGCTGACCAGGCATGCCAGCAGGTGGACATCCCCAGAGGGGTCCCAGACTGTGAGAGGGCACAGTCCAGGCTGAGGGACCTCCTGAGTGCACAAATTTTTGTGCACCAGGCCCCTAGTAACTATATAATTTAAAAGAACTGAGATATAATTGGCAATACATATCAGTCTCTGGTGTACAACAAAATGATTTAAGAGAGAGAGAAATATTAACATGAGAGCAACACCAATTGGTTGCCTCCCACATGCTTCCCAACCAGAGCTGGGGATCATTCAGCCTGCAACTGAGGTATGTGATGTGCCCTTGAATGGAATAGAAACTGGGACCATTCATTCTGCAGGTTTACGCTCTAGCCATTGAGCCAAACCGGAGAGGGCACAGATATCTTTTTGAGTTAGTGTTTTCATTTCCTTTGGATGAATACCTATAGTGGAATTGCTGAGTCATGTGGTATAATTACAATGTACTAGAGGCCCGGTGCATAAAATTCATGCACGGAGTGGGAGTGGAGGGTGGGGGTGGTGTTCCTCAGCCCAACCTCCACCCTTTCCAATCTGGGACCCATTGAGGGAGGTCAACTCCCCTTTTAGGCCTGATCCTATGGTGGAATCAGGCCTAAACGGGCAGTCGGACATCCCTTTCAAATCCAAGACTACTGGTTCCCGACCTCTTGCCTGCCAATTGGCCATAACCACTCCCCTGCCAGTCTGATCAATGCCTAACTGCTTTTGTGCTGGCCTGATTGCCCCTAACTGCCCTCCCCTTGCCAGCCTGGTCCTCTCCAACTGTCCTCCTCTGCAGGCCTGTGTCCCTCCCAACTGCCCTCCCCTGCAGGCCTGGGTCCCTCCCAACTGCCCTTTCTTGCTGGCCATCTTGTGGCAGCCATCTTTGACCACATGGGGGCAGCCTTCTTGTGATGGTCAATTTGCATATTGGTCTTTTATTAGATAGGATAATGTTCTATTTTTTAAATTTTCTGAGGAACCTCTATACTGTTTTCCATAGTGGTTTCAGCAGTTTCCATTCTCACCAACAGTGCCCCAGGGTTCCCTTTACTCCACATCCTCAGCAACACTTATTATTTCTTGTCTTTTTTTAATAATAGCCATTGTAACAGTATGAGGTGATATCCCATTGTGGATCTGATTTTCACTTCCACAATTAGCGATATTAAGCATCTTTTCATGTACTGTTTGGCCATTTGTATGTCTTCTTTGGAAAAATGTGTATTCAGATTCTCTACTAATTTTTAATTGTTATTTGTTTGCTATTGAGTTATCTGAGTTCGTTATATATTTTGAATATTAACCCCCTATTAGATATATCATTGGAAATAACTTTTTCCATTTGGTAGGTTGCCTTTTCATTTTTTTGATAGTTTCCCTTGTGCAGATTTTAGTTTGACACAATCCCACCTCTTTATTTTTGCTCTCATTGCCTTTGTTTTCGGTGTCAAATCCAAAATATCATTGCCAATACTTATGTCATGGAGCTTACCATGGATGTTTTCTTCCAGGAGTTTTATGGTTTCAGGTTTTACATTCAAGTCTTTAATTCATCTTGACTTAATTTTTATGTACAGTGTAAGATAGTGGTTCAATTTCATTCTTTTGCATGTGCCTGTCCAGTTTCCCACCATCATTTCTTTCTTTATTTTTAAAAATGTATTTTATTGATTTTTCATAAAGAGGAAGGGAGAGGGACAGAAAACCAGAAACATCGATGAGACAGAAACATCGATCACCCACCTCCTGCACACCCTCCACTGGGGATGTGCCCGCAACCAAGGCACATGCCCTTGACCGGACTCAAACCTGGGACCCTTGAGTCCATAGGCCGATGCTCTATCCACTGAGCCAAACCGGTCAGGGCCCACCATCATTTATTGATAAGACTGTTCTTCCCCTATTGTACATTCTTGACCACATATGTGTGAGTTTATGATCTGGGCTCTTGATTTAATTCTATTGAACTATGTGTCTGTTTTTATGCTAGCATAACACTGTTTTGATTACCATAGCTTTGTAATATACAGTTGATATTTGAACAACATAGGTTTAAACTGTGTGGGTCCACCTTTGAATACAGACTTTTAAAATTTAAATTTTGTAAATGCACTTTCTCTTTCTTATGATTTTCTTAATAACATTTTATTTTTTAAGCTTACTTTATTATGTATAATACAGTGTATAATACATATACAAAATATGTGTTAATTGACTCTTTATGTTATTGATAAGGCTTCTCAACAGTAGGCAATTAGTTAAATTTGAGGAGTTAAAAGTTTTATGTGTCAGTTCCCTTAACTCCCACATTGTTCAAATGTCAACTATAGTTTGAAATCAGGAAGTGTGATGCCTCAACTTTATTCTATTACTCAAGATTACTTTGACTTTTTGAGGTCTTTTGTGGTTCCATAAAGTTGTTTGTTCTATTTCTAGGAAAAATGCCATTGGAATTTTAGTAGCGATTGCACTGAATCTTTATATAGCTTTGGGTAGTATGGACATATTGACAATGTTAATTTTTTCAATCCGTAGACATGTTTGTTTTATATATTTAGGAACTTTTGATGCATAATTATTTATAATTGATATATCTTCTTGGTGAATTGATCCTTTCCCCCCCTCGCCTGAGGATATGCTTATTGATTCCAGAGAGAGTATAGGGGCTGGGGGTGGGGGTGGGGAGGAGAGAAAGAGAGGGAAACATTGGTGTGAGAGAGAAACATCAATTGGTTGCCTCTCCTAGATACCCCAAGGGGAACCGAACCTGCAACCCAGGCATGTGCCCTGATTGAAAATCGAACCCTTGACCTTTTGGTACATGGGATGATGCTCCAACCAACTGAGCCACACCCGCCAGGGCAGTGATCTTTTTATCATTGTACAATGTCCTTCTTTGTCTCTTGTAAGAGGTGTTTTTTAAAAATTTATTTTAAAATATTTTTTATTGATTTCAGAGAGCAAGAGAGAGGGAGAGAGAGATAGAAACGTCAATGATGAAAGAGAATCATTGATCGGCTGCCTCCTTCATGGCCCCTACTAGGGATTGAGCCTGCAACCTGGAATCGAACCAGCACATGTGATGACACCCAACCAACTGAGCCAGTTCATCTAGGAAGGTGAATTGGCCCTTTTATCATTGTATGATGTCCTTCTTTGTCTCTTTCAAGAGGTTTTGTTGTAAAGCCTATTTTGTCTGGCTTCAGTATAGGCACTGCTGCTTTCTTTTGGCTACCATTTGCGTAGAATATCCTTTTAATTTTTTCACTTTCTGCTTATGTGCATCCTTACATATAAAATGAGTCTCTTATAGTCAATATATAATTGGATTTGTTTTTAAAAAATCTGTTCAGCCTATTTACATCATATGAGGGTAGTTTAATCCATTTGCATTTACCTTAATTGCTGTCAGGAAAGGACTTACTATTGCCAATTTTGTTCATTGTTTTCTGTAGATCTTACAGCTTTTTTTGTCCCTCCTTTTTTTTCTCTTACTTTTTTTTTGTTTTGTTGATGTTTTTCGTGATATGCTTTGATTCTCTTTTCATTTCCTTTTGTGTATATTCTATAGATATTTTATTTGTGCTTACCATTCCAATCATATAAAACATTTTACGGTTTTAACTTCTATTTTACACTGATAAGAACCTTAATTGCATACAAAAACTTTAATTCCTTACTGCTCCACTCCCCTCCCAATATTAATGTTATCATCATATATTGCATCTTTATATATTGTATACCAGTTAACATAGAAATTATAGTTTTAAAAATGTTTTTGTCCTTTAAATATCATGCTCCACAATTGCAACAGTACAAGCTACTATATTAGTACAAGTATTTACTTTTACTGGAAAATTTTATATTTTCATATAGTTTTTTGTTGCTTTTTACTGTCCTTTAGTTTCAACCTGAAGGAATTCCTTTAACATTTCTTGTGTAGCAGGTTTATTGGTAATGAATTCCCTCAGCCTTATCTGGGACTGTCTTAATTTCTTCATTTTAGAAAATTGAGATATAATTGACATATTATATTAGTTTCTGATATATAAAATAATGATTTGATATCTTATCTAATAAAAGCATAATATTGAAATTGACCATTTCTTCAGGACACCTAAGCCACACCCACCAGCCAATCAGAGTGGTTGTATGCAAATTAACCCAGCCAAGATGGAGGCTGGCACTCAAGGAGCTGAGTAAACAGGCAGCGTCTGTTGCAGCAGGAGTGAAACTGTTTGCTGGTTCACTGGGCTTTTCTCAGCTCAAGGCAACAACATATTTGCAACATTGTCTCAATTATAGAAGCCTTTGAGGTGAAGCAAACAGCAGTCCTACCTAGAGTCTACTAAGGCAACATTGTCTCAATTATAGAAGCCACAAAGCTGAAGCAGACAGGAGGCTCCATTACCTGCCTAGGCCTCGGCTTAAAGGAACAGTGTATCAATTATAGAAGATAAACAAACCTGCTTCCAGCCAGCTTTGCTGGGACATTGGGTCAATGGGAGCTGTGGGCAGCCTGAAAACACCCCTCAACCCATCACCCAGGCTGGCCAGGTGCCCAAGTAGGGACCCAAAACCAGAAGGGACTGTGGGCAGCCTAAAAGCCTGAAAACAGCCCTCAGTCCGTCACCCATGCTGGCCACACCCCAATGGGGTGAGGGACCCCACTGGGGGGCTTGGCCATCCTGCAGACAGCCATCAGCCCCTCACCCAGGCTGTCCAGGTACCCCAGTAGGGACCCAAACCCTGAAGGGACTGTGGGCATCCTGAAAACACCCCTCAGGTCCTCACCCAGGCTGCCCAGTTACCCCAGTAGGGACCCAAAACCTGAAGGGACTGTGGGCAGCCTAAAAGCCTGCAAATGGCTCTCAGCCCCTCACTCAGGCTGGCCACACCCCCATGGGGTCAGGGTTCCCACTGGGGGGCTTGGCCAGCCTGCAAACAGCCATCAGCCCTCACCCAGGCTGTCCAGGCATGCCAGCAGGTGGACATTCCCAGAGGGGTCCCAGACTGTGAGAGGGCACAGGCTGGGCTGAGGGACCTCCTGAGTGCACAAATTTTTGTGCACCGGGCTCCTAGTAGTTATATATTGTGAAATGGTCATCACAATAAATCTAGTTAACATCTCTCCTTTATTTTTGAAGTATAGTTTTGATGGATATGGTATTTTGGTTGACAATTTACTTTTTCTTTCAACACTTTGCATATATGATACCATTGCCTTCTGTCCTGCTTAATTTCTACTGAGAAATCCACTGATAATCTATGGAAGATTTCTTGTATTTGATTAATTGCTTTTTTTCTTTCTGCTTTCAAGATTCTCTCTTTGTCTTTTACTTTTAACTTAAAAAAATTATGTTACATCTTTGCGACTGTTTTTATAATTGACAATTTGTACATCTTAATCCTGCTACCTAAAACCCATATCCTGAACCTTCCTCCCATTTGGCAACCATGATTTTTTTCTCTGTACGTATGAGTTTGTTTTGTTTTTTGGATTCCACATATAAGTGAATTTTATGGCATTTGTTTTTCTCTTGACAGTTTGGTTTTAATATGTCTTTGTATCACTTTTGTTTATCCTAGTTAAAATTCTTTGAGCTTTTAAAATCTGTATATCCATTCCCCCTCCCCCCCCCCCACCGCCCCTCATATTTGGGAAAGTTTTGGCCAGTAATTTCTCAAGAAAGCTCTTTGATCCTTTCTGTTTTTCTTCTTCAGACATCCCTGTGATGAATATTTGTTTGTTTTTTATTAGTATGCTATAAGTCTGATAGGCTTTTTTCATTCTTTTTTTTGTTCAATATGAAATAACTTGTCTAATTGCAGCCCTCTAATAAAATTTTGTTTAGTTATTGTAGTTTTTAGCTTTAGAATTTGTGTTTTTTTAAAAATAGTTTATATCTCTTTATTTATATTCTCATTTTGGTCACACATTGTTTCCTGATTTTGTTTAGTTGTCTGTCTTTTTTTAAATATTTAAAAATATATATATTTTATTGATTTTTTACAGAGAGGAAGGGAGAAGTATAGAGAGTTAGAAACATTGATGAGAGAGAAACATCGATCAGCTGCCTCCTGCACACCTCCTAATGGGGATGTGTCTGCAAGCAAGGTACATGCCCTTGACAAGAATCAAATCTGGGACCTTTCAATCCACAGGCCGATGCTCTGTCCACAGAGCCAAACGATTTTAGGGATAATTGTCTGTCTTTATTCTCTCTGATCTGGCTGAGTATTTTTTTTTTAATAGTCATTTTAAAGTCTTTATCAGGGAGCTCATGGGTCTGCATTTTTTTAGGGTTAGCTTCCGGCATATTATTTTGTACCTTTGATTGGGCCATGATCTTTGTTTCTTTGTATGCCTTGTAATTTCTCTTTGGGTATTTGAAAAAACAGCCATCTCTATTATCTTTATTTTATTTTTCAGAGGTGTTTGTGTTTTTTTTATTTATTTATTTATTTATTTATTTATTTATTTATTTACTTGTTTATTTTTATTGTTTACTAGTAAAGTATTATATATAGTATTGCATATGTCTCCTTTTCCCCCCATTGACTTCCCCCTGGCCACACCCACGTCCTGACACATGCCCTCACCTCCCTAGTATCTGTGTCCAGTGGTTATGCTTATATGGATGCATACAAGTCCTTTGGCTGATCTCTTACCCCCACCCCACCGTCCTTCCCTGCCTTCCCACTGAAGTTTGTCTGTTTGATGCTTCTCTGTCTCTGTATGTATATTTGTTTATCAGTTTAAGATGTTCATTACATCCCAAAAATGAGTGAGATCATGTGATGTTATCTTTCTCCAACTGGCTGATTTTGCTTAGCATAATGCTCTCCAGGTGCATCCATGCTGTTGCGAAAGGTAAGAGTTCTTTGTTTTTCACAGCAGCGTAGTATTCCATTATGTAGATGTACCACAGTTTTTTAATCCACTCATCTACTGATGGGCACTTAGGCTGTTTCCAAATCTTAGCTGTTATAAACTGTGCCGCTATGAACATAGGGATGCATATGACCTTTCTGAATGGTGTTTCTGGTTTATTGGAATACATTCCTAGAAGTGGGATCACTGGGTCAAATGGGAGATCCATGTTTAATTTTTTGAGGAAACTCCATACTGTTCTCCACAGTGGCTGCACCAGTTTGCATCCCACCAGCAGTGCACGAGGGTTCCTTTTTCTCCACATCCTTGCCAGCACTTGTCATTTGTTGATTTGTTAATGATAGCCATTCTGACAAGTGTGAGATGGTATTTCATTGTTTTGATTTGCATCTCTTGGATGATTAGTAACTTAGAACATGTTTTCATATGTCTCTTGGCCTTCTGTATGTCCTCTTTTGAAAAGTGTCTACTTAAGCCTTTTGCCCATCTTTTTTTTATTGAATTGTTTATCTTCTTTTTGTTAGTTGTATGAGTTCCTTATAAATTTTGGAGATTAGGCTCTTATCAGATATAACATTAGCAAATATGTTCTCCCATGCAGTGGGCTTTCTTGTTGTTTTGTTGATTGTTTCTTTTGCTGTGTAGGAGCTTTTTATTGATGTAGTCCCATTTGCTTATTTTCTCCTTAGTTTCCATTGCCATAAGAGCTGTATTGGTAAAGATATTGCTATGACATGTCTGATATTTTTCTGCCTATGGATTCTTCTAAGATTTTTATGGTTTCCTATCTTACATTTAAGTCCTTTATCCATTTTGCGTTTATTTTTGTGTATGGTGTAAGTTGGTGATCTAGTTTCATTTTTTTGCATGTACTTTTTCAAACACCATTTATTGAAGAGATTGTCTTAATTCCAGTGCATGGTCTTGCCTCCTTTGTCAAATATTAATTGAGCATATGGCTTGGGTCTATTTCTGGGTTCTCTGTTCTGTTCCATTGATCTATATGTCTGTTCTTGTACCAGTACCAGGCAGTTTTGAGAACAGTGGCTTTGTAATATAGCTTGATATCTGGTATTGAGATCTCACCTACTTTGTTCTTCTTTTTCAGGATCGCTGCAGCTATTTCAGGTCTTTTTTTATTCCAGATGAATTTTTGGAGTGTTTGTCCTGGGTCTGGGAAATAAATATCTCCTATCTTTATGTACTGGCCTTGTGAAGATGATAACCTTTGCCAATTAACCTGGCTAGAGGTTCTTGGACCTCTCAACCTTTTTCTGTTTTCTTGCTCTCTCTGGCCTGAGCAAGCTTTAAAGTGCTGCTTTCTGTTTACAGTGGCATTCAGATTCTGGCCCTGGTACTGTCAGCACTCAGACTCAAGCAAGACAGAAACCAGTACCTTAGGCAGCCTCTGTTCAGCCAGAATGTTGAACGCCTAGTCCACCTTTCATTTCTATGCTGACTGAGGAACCTCAGTATAAATTTTCCTTCTGAATGCACCTCACTCTGCTTGAGAGGGTGAGTGACATGGACAGGTGTGTTAAGTGCTACCAATATTTTGGTTTTATAATGGGCTGGGTGCTCAAGCTAAACTGGTCTCTATAGTTCTCACAGAGACCAGTGTCTCTTTAAAGATGGAGAGCCAGGTATTGCTCAGTGGTTGAGTGTTGACCCATGAACCAGGAGGTAATTCCCAGTCAGGGCACATGCTTGGGTGTGGGCTTGATCCCCAGTAGGGGGCATATAAAAGGCAACTGATTGATGTTTCTCTCTCTTTAATGTTTCTACCACTCTATCCTTCTCCCTTCCTCTCTTTCATAAATAAAAACATTTAAAAAAAAATGAAAGGAGACCAGTAACCTCATAGTCCACCATCTTTCTAGAAATAACATTTTAGCCCAAAATAATTATTTAGGATGTAGTATCTATTGTTTGTAAGTGATCACTTATTCTACTTTATTATGAAATGACACATTTTGAAATTAATTTATGTTTATTGTTTAGTTCATCCTGACCTGATGCTCTGTGTATTTATCCTAGGAAGGGACAGGGTCATCTCTGGGTTTCTTAAATTCAAGTTAACTATTTGCTTACATAGTCCCAACCTCATATTTTTTTGCATAGTTAAAATAAAAAAAACACACTTTTGTTCAGGCAATAGGCTACAGACTAATCTCTCTCTCTCTCTCTCTCTCTCTCTCTCTCTCTCTCTCTCTCTCTCTCTCTCTCTCTCCTCTCTGTGTAGACATGTATATGTGTGTTTAATGAAGAGACTATGGAAAGAGCTGGAGTCTTTCTGAGTTTTCAGAAGTAAGATGCCTGCATTTGAGATTAGTAGAAAAGAATGTCTGTGTTGGTTGAATTCATTTATGGATGCATTGAAAGCAGGAAAGAGGTCAGATTATAGGGTATGGCTTACAATACTACAAATAAACTACAAATAGTTATTGATTACCACTGTTACCCACTGTTAAAGGAGATTGTATGATTATGCTAATAATGTTGTATTTACCACTTACCTTAAGGTAACTGTTATGGGTTGAATTGTGTCTCCCTGTAAAAAAGGTATGTTGGAGGCCAACCCCCAGTACTTCTGACTGGAGCTCATTTGGAGGTAGGGTATTTATAGAGGTAACCAAGCTAAAATAAGGTCATCAGGGTGTGCAAACAGTCTTCTAATGAAAAGGGAACTTTAAATAGAGCTAGACATGCACACAGGGAGAGTGCCATGGGAATATGAAGATAGAGATTTGGGTGATGTGCCTATAAGCTGAGGAACTCCAAAGATTGCCAGCACACCCTCAGGATCTCGGACACAGGCATGGAACGGATTCTCCCTCATAGACTTCCAAAGGACCAGCTCTGCCGACACATTGATATTGGACTTCTAGCTTCCAGAAATGTGAGACAATACATTTCTGTTGTTTAATCCATATAATTTGTGATATTTTGTTACAGCAATCTCAGGAAATGAATACAGTAACTGCTTAGATTATGCTGCATATTTTTTTCTAAAATCTTCATAAGTAATTATTAAAGATGTGCTAGATCTATTATTGTAAACACAAGTCTATGTGATCCATGGTCAGTGCTAGGGAGTCTTCCTTTTATTCTAAAATTTCTCTACTCTGACCACACTCAAAGTGTTTTTGCATTCATGGTGTTGACATGCAGATGTGCAAGGTACTTTTGTGATCTTGGGGACAATGTTTGGTAGAACGAATTGATAGTTTTGTTTGAAATCTTTTAGGGTTACCATTATCTCTGCTTTTCTCTTAAGAGATGTTTGGGTAGGACTCTAAGACCCTCACTCATAACTATGTAAAGTACAATTTTGCAAGATAAATTATTGTGGCCAAACAAGAAAGACTAGCAATTTCAAAATGTCTAGTTCTAGTTTTTATATTTTCTTCTCTTAAATAGATTCTGCTGATCAAATAAGATAATGTTCGTTAAAAATTATTTTGCAATATGGATCACTATCACTTTAACTCACTGAACTTTGAGCTAAATCAAATTTGCTGAGCAAGATAATTTAGTTATTTGTGTGGGCAATCGTAAGGGAAAGAAGAACAAATGGCTTGTAACAGATGCTATGCTTACAAATGTCAAAGTTTTCAGTGAGCCCACGATTTTAAAAGGTCACACCATTTTATAGTTACAACTTTTAAACTCAGTAATAAATACAGGATATGTGCTATACTTCCTACGCTAAATGCATTGGCTTCCCAATTTTCCATGTCAAAGAATGGCTTTACCATCTGTCACTGTTTTATAGAATTTCTTCAAACTCAACCCTTTCATCTTTCCTGATGTGTTTGCTAACTTTCAGGAGAATCATTACCAAGACTTTACAGTATGGAGTTGTTTTATAACATTTAGTCAGTTGTGATGTGAGTGATTGATTTGTAATAGTCCTCAAGGTAAGAAGTTAATCTAGCAAATAATTATTTGAATTCTAAGATCATTGTTAAAATTCTGATCAGTATGACTTATTAAGCAGATCATGCTATATTCCTTTTCTGCATGCCAATTAGATCAAACCTTAGTTGTTGTATTCAAAATTTCTATATCCTTACCTATATTTGTGTATTTGATTTGTCATGAACCAAGAAAAGAATATTATAATCTCCTATTATAGATTTATTTTTGCATTTTATTGGATTTTATATATTTTAAGTCTATGCCTCGAATTTCATGAGATATATTGAATGTATGCTTTATCATATGAAACATCTTAATTATATATACACACTAGGGGCCTGGTGCACAAAAATTTGTGCACTCGGGGTGGAGGGAGTCCCTCAGCCTGGCCTGTGCCCTCTCACAGTCTGGGACCCCTCAGTGGATATCCTATGATGGCCCCAGTCTGCCAGGCTCCTTCTGTGTGTGTGTGTGTGTGTGTGTGGCCACTGGGGACCTGCCCCCAGCCGCATCAGAGGCTCAGAGCAGTCCTCCTGTGTGTGTCTACCTGCTGGGGGCCTGCCCCCAGGCACACCGTGGAGGCTTGGAGCAGGCACCCCCTTTATGTTGATCTCTCAGACTCTTGCCCTCCCCAGCATGTTGTTCTCTTTTTTGAGCTGTGACCAGGGCTGGGTGCTGCCTGCCTCCCAAGCTTGCCTACTGCCCATCTTCCTCCAGCCACCAGAAAGCAGGGAAAACCCCACCTCGTGGTCAGGCCAGCCTTTTCCTGCTCCCTGATCCCCGGAAGGGGTCTGGGGAGCCGCCAAGCAGGACCCCAGCCCCCAAGAGCTTGCTTTCCTGCTCCCCAGTGGCCCCCAAAGGGCCTGGGGAGCCGCCAAGCAGGCCACCGACTCTTTCCCACTCACCGGTCCCCTGCTGCCTTCCTTTCCCACTTCCTGGTGCCGCCAAGGGGTCTGGGGAGCT
>PVJC01036195.1:0-17850 GCA_004026665.1 Murina feae | reverse complement strand
TGCACCAGACCTCTAATGCTTACATAAAAGAAAATAAATTTCTAGTTTGTGAAACCACTGGAAAATTGGTACTTATTTCTTATAGCAAATACTATTATCTAAATTAATACAAATATCATGTCCTTTAACCACAGTTCTGTATAATTGCTTTCAAAATTAACCAGCAGCAATCAAGCACATGCAATGTTTCATCTATTGCTATAGGAACTGAACTGGGATGAAAATATAAATAAGACACATTTATATTCTGAATTAAATCTGAGAGGGTTTATCAGAGGAAGAGCAGAATGCATATATTTAAATGATTGTTAAATATTTTACAATTTGTCAAGAAAAGCTATAATATTATTTAACTGTTAAATAGATAGTAAATAAAAATATACTAACATTCATAAGTAGCAATTATACAGTAAATAAAACTTCAATAGAAATAAATATATACATATCTTACAAAATTAAAAGATTGAAGTATTTCTTAATAAGGGGAAACTACATGTGACCCATTAAACTTCAAGGTGAATTAATAGAATACAGATAATCCTTTACAAATTTTCATGACTATTACTGAAAAACATAATCAATTATTAAGTGTCCTCAGGGTAATTTTTATCTTTATATTAAGGAAATAATGCATTTACTCATTTATTCAGAACATTTTAAAACCTTATTCCCTTCATTGTTTTAACTACAGAGTAATTATTTTTTTACAAGACTATTTCATTAGTTTTTATTGAAGGACATTATCAAATTGTCATATAAAATCAAAGCAGTAATGGTTAGGAACAAGTCTATTATATGTCACTGGTATCTCTTTTGTGAAAATGTGTAGAGAATAATTTCCTGTGGCTATGAGAGAATGGTCACATGCTTACCTCAATTAAAGTTAAACAATAAAACCCCTTTAATTTTAGCATGCTAATTTCCTATTTTTTGCTAATAAATACTCTCTAAGTCAGGGAGTGTCAATTGCTACTGCCAACCCCCCAAAAATTCATTTTTTCCTTTCTTATCATAGTAATGAGAACCCTAAAGTTTAAAATGCCTAGTTTAACTAGTGTACCAATTATAATATGGGAAACTTAGTAGACTTGTCATCCAATGTGTTCTACTTATGGGTAAAACTGAACCATGAGATATGTATATTAATGCAATATCTAGAACAGTTGGACTTCCTCAAGCTACTCTTGGCTTTTCTCCTTTACCACAAACCTTTCCATGTGCCCTTTGACATTTTAAACTGAGATTGAAAATGATACCACAACACACCAATTAGATCAGCCGGAAGCTAGAACACTGACCCCACCAAGTGCTGGAGAGGATGTGGAACATCAGGAACTCTCATTCGTCACTGGTGGGCATGTAAAATGATTCAGCCACTTGAAAACAGTTTCGCAGTTCCTTATAAAATCACTCATGCTCTTATCATATGATCCAGACACTCCTTGGTAGTTACCCAAAAGCTGAAACCTTATATTCACACAAAATCCTGCACACCGATGTTTACAGCAGATCCTATTTAATTAAGAGGGAATATGCTAATTGACCTCATGCTGTCCCAAATTTGGCAGCACCCACAGCCAATAAGGAGGGAATATGCTAATTGACTGTCCCACCCTCAAAGATGGCAGTGCCTACAGCCATAAGGTGGCCAGCAGGGTTGGGCAGTTGTGGGCAATCAGGCTTGCAGGGGAGGGCAGTTGGGGGCAACTGGGCCAGCAGGCAGAAGTGGTTAGGGGAAATCAGGCAGGCCGGCAGACAAGCAGTTGGGAGACAGTGGTCCTGGATTGTGAGAGGGATGTCCGATTCCCGGGTTGGGCCCAATCCTACAGGACATCCCCCGAGGGGTTTCAGACTGGAGAGGGTGCAGGTGGGGCTGAGGGACACCTCCTCCCCCATGCATGAATTTCATGCACCAGGCCTCTAGTTTATTTATAATTGTCAAAACTAAATGTCTTTTTTAGTAGGTGAATAGATAAACTGTGGTGCATCCAGACAGTGAAATATTATCTAATGCTACAAAGAAATGAGCTATCAAGCAACAAAAAGACAAGAATTTATTCCCCCATCTTTTTTGTATATCATTCTAAATTACCTGCTGAAAAGTACATAGAGTCATGAAACTTTCTTGTCTAAAACTCCTTATGGGTTCTTATTCTACATGACATTTGAACTCTTGACTGGCCTGCAAGGGCTTCTATAGGATAGTTCTGTCTGTGCAGGTCACCTTTGCTGCTTTATCCTCACTTGTGCTTCGGACACACTGCTATTCCATAGCATCATATCAATCTTCTAGCATCTCAAACATGCTCTTTCTTAACAAATGACTTTGTCAAAGGGATTTTATTTTTAAATATTCTTTCTTCTTCCTTATAACTGAATCCTTAATCTGTTTTAGAGTTTAGTTTGATCGTTTTTTCTTTATGAAAATCCTTTCCATCATTAGCCTTTTAAATTTAGACCCTCTTTATTCCAAGCTCATAATGATCTATATCAGACATATTTTTTCTATAGTAACATTAATTATTTTTATATGTTATATTGCCTGTAGTATTTTTGACTATTTTCCCTACTAAAATGAAAACACATAAGGATAAAGACTGTCTGTTTACATGTATACCTCCTGAGTTAGCTTAGTGTATGGAAGGAAGGAGGCAATGAATTTGTATTTTCTGAATGAAAATAAAATTCTTGTTATAAGAGAATTATTGAGTTCCTTTTGCTAAGTATTAAATTATTAGCAGTGAAATAGAGTTTACTCTGTCCACATAATTATTTATAACTAGGAGCTCAGTGCACAAAATTTGTGCACTGGGGGAGGTGTCCTCAGCCCAGCCTGCCCCCTCTCACATATTGAGAGCCCTCAGCGGGTGTCCTACTCATGGCTTAGGCCCGCTGCATGCTTTCCTTGGGAAGCAGGCCTATGCTGCAGTCTGGCCTCCCTTTGTGAGAGGCGACCAGGGGTAGCCACCAGCCCCATCACCCCACTGCTGCAGCCACTGCCAGTCACCGCAGCCACCAAGGTGTTTTCATCAACATTGATTCCAATCCCTTCACCATCAAGAAATGACAACTTTCTTTAGGCATTTTCAAGATGTGTCTTTCATAGGATATGACATTTCTTTCTTTCTTTTTTTATCCTCACCTAAGGATATGTTTCCATTGATTTTTAGAGAATATAAAAGAGAAGGGAAAAACAGAGAGAAACATCAAAGTGAGAAGAACACTTTGATTGGTTGCCTCCTACATATGCCCTGACTTGGGCCCTGGCCAGGGAGGACTCTGCAACCTAGGTACATGTCTTTAGTCAGAACTGAACCCAGACCCTGCAGTCAGCAGTCTGGGGCATTATGCATTGAGCCAAACCAGCTAGGGCAGGATATGACATTTCTTAGCTCTCCAGCAGTGGTCCTTCATTTTTTTTCTTCAGGAGTGTGGTGGAAAAACCCTAGATCGCATTTAGGGATTCTTATTACCTAAGTTACTAAGAATATTACCAGTGGCCTAAAGGGAGCTTAGCCAATGAGCGATAAGAAAAGGTGTTTCCTCTGTAGTTCACTCTGATCACCGGCTTCATCCTTGCCCCTCCAATCCCAGCTTCACCCCTGCCCAGGCCTGTAACCTGTGGCCAAGGGTGCAGGTCTGGGCAGGGGACCCCCAGACCCCTCCGATCGCCGGCTTCACAGAGCCCTGGCTTCTGTGATCACTGGCTCTGATCCTGCCCCCTGCTATCACCGGCTCTGCCCTTGCCCTACTGGCAGCCTCTGGCCAAGGCTACAGGCCTGAGCAGGGGACCCCCAGACCACTGCTTTGCTGGCTCTGCCTGTGCCCAGACCCCTGTGATTGCAGGCTCTACCCCTGCCCTTCTGATCGCTGTCTCCGTGGAGCCCAGGCCTCTGTGATTTCTGGCCTTTCCCATGCCTAAGCCTGAGGCCTCTGGCCCAGGCCTTGTGCCTGGGTAGGGAACCCTCATACCCCTCCAATCACCAGCTCTGCTCCTGCCCTCTCTGATTACCAGCTCCACCCTTGCCCATGCCTGAGGCCTCTGGTGAAGGCCTCTGGTCTGGGCAGGGGCCCCCAGCCCCCTCTGATCACCTGTTCTGCCCCTCAGGCCCCCTGCCTCCCCCTCCACCTGCCTGGCTAACAGGCTTGACCACTTCAGTGGCTAGGCTGAGCCAGACTGGGAGCCGCCATCTTGTGGCTATGTGGGCAGCCTTCTTTGTGATGGAGTGAGGCCTAATTTGCATATTACTCTTTTATTAGATAGGATAACACTTAAAGAAGTTAGATAGGATAACACTTAAGACCACAAGATAATGTTTGAAGTCTGGCTCATATTTTCTGATAATAAAAAAGTTGTGTAGATTTGAGTCTATATATAATATATGACGAAATTGAACAATATACTAAGGCTTCTGCTGTTAAATTGTAGAGCTGTGGGGCAGACCTCGAAACCATAGGAGTGGATCTCTTTAAGTAGAGAGCCAGGATGTCTTCTAAATCCTTTGCTATTGCTCCTTTCTAAGATATCTAAATGGGGAGACACCTAGAACTCTTTTGTAACCATAGTAGGACCTTTAACATTGTCTGAGTCCTGTAAGCACTGAGTTTTTATACATTGATTGTTACGGAAGACCATGTTTCTTTTTAATATCTTCTGCTTAAAACTAGCTGCTTGCTTTACGTGTGAAAAGAAGTGACTGTGAAATACTGAGGTTATTGTTTTCTTTATATGAAAAGTGTGTGCGTATGTTTCCTACTGCAATCAGGAGCCTTTGCTACTGGGTGATAGGAGAGGCATTTTAAATCTCTTTGATGAAATGAGCCATTTTCTGCTTGGTCTTAAGCTTAAAATGGATCCCCTACTGTGCAGCAGCAAAAGCACCATATACATCTTCCATCACACTGTTCAATTTCCCTCTACGTAATGGGAGGGATACGTTAGAGCTGTGTGTTTAATCACTGCATGGCAAACACTGTGCCGGTATCCTCGTATTTACTTACTTTAAAGAATCCATTTTAAGTGAAAAATACTCATATTCCAAGAGCAATTTAAGAATTTCACAGTGATAGCCTAAAATTTTTTATTTCTACTTTTACCTCTAATACTTACGGCTTTAGGCATAAGTGGTATCAAATAACTTCATAAACACAGGGCTGATTATCATATTATGCTCACCAACAGATAATTGAACAAATGCACAAATCAAGAGAATGGAAAAATTCTACATGACCATCCCACTTAATTTTCTAAGATGAGAAGCAATTAGGTATTTATTTAGTCAATAAAGAACAAGATACTTAACCCCTAGGGAAGCACGTGAAAAATAAGCACATCTTTTGTCACAGTAACGATGTAGTTAAGGACGCCAACAAGAGCTAACCTCAGAATTTATTCTAGGAGTTAAATAGGCTGCGGGAAATTTCCTAATTTATTTCTTAACAGAACTAATGTTAATTAAGCAAATATATTAATACTTACACAGTGACTGCTTTCTGGAAAAACAGCAGGAAACACACATTAACGAAACCAGGGGAGCATGGAAATGAGGTGGGTAGGCTGGACACGGGGGTTTAGAACAAGAGGAAAAGGCATACTCCCGCTCATGTTCCGCATTGTACCAAGGTCCCCCAAGGGATCTTTGCTTCACATTGCTGGGCTCCATCTGCAGAGTTTCTGACTTAAGAAGTCTGGGAGGGGACACATGCCTTTGCCTCTAACGAAGTCCAGCTGATGGATGCTGTTGTATTCACAGAGCCCGTTTCTCATGAATGAAGACAGGCAGAATCGGAAACACGCGAGTACAATGTACAGTACGTGAGGGGGTAACAAATTTAAGGAGTTCAAAACCACAAAAGGAGGCCTACAGTATGATAGTGTTTTGTTTTCAATAATGAACCAGGAAATACTTCACTTGATTAGGCCTTATGCAGTAATGTAAAGCTGATAAGGGATTTACCATTCACTTACATCACTAAAGACCTTTCTAAGATGAGCAAAGAACAGGGAGATGATTGTGGTTGGAGGAGAGAAAATAAAAGTTAATAAGAAATGAGGTTAGGGAGGAAGCAGGGGAACCCTTTAATGTAGACTGGGAATCTCAACTTTATTAGGCTCACTACCCTCTTGTAATGGCAATTTAATACTACGAGTTTTATTATATACCTATACTCACAGTATTTTTTAAAAATCAGTAAAATGCTTAATTTTAATGTAAAGCAGAATAAAATAGAATTAATTTATGATAAAACAATATGTATTTTAATATTCAATTGCTTATACATAATTATGAGTGAAGATATAATGATGTAGGTAAATGCTTGGATCTACAAATACCATGAAGTGCTATAATAGCATACTACACAACTGTGCCACATATATGGTTTAAATATTACAAGTACTGTTGCCATAAATAATGTGGTTTTCAAAGTAAAGTAAATATTTCTTTAAAACATTTGAACCAAACAAAGTATAAATTTGTGTTAATTAACATGGTGGTTTTATTTCTGCACCAGCAAAATATTTAAAGTCACACAAAGATCTTTATAATCACGTGTAATATGGATTCTGGTTTTGGATAAATATAAACATATGATTAACCCAAAGTAATGTTGACCAGAGTATTCAAGTTATACAGATAAAGGGAAATATTTTGCTATACAAGACTGTCTCATGAATTTAAGACATCAAATGTCACTTCTTCCTTCTCAATAATTGCCCATGGAATCACTCTGAAATTAAAAAAAAAATCCTTGAACATTTTTTAATGCTGTCTGGGGTATAACACTTTTCCATTTGAAGCCAGTAATGTGAGGTGTTACAGAAAATTGTAAGGATATTATCTTTTATTCCGTAGCAGGGAGATTTCAGAGAATTCTGAATACAAGAGTCATATAAGCTTATGCATACTTGAAAATAAATAATTACTTTTCATACTGAGCTGAAAATAGATACTAGGTATCAAGGACAGAAGTAGAAAGACTAGTAGAATGACTAGTAGAAAGTTGTTTATAACAATTCAGGTGAAAGAAGATATTGGTCTAAATCTGGTAGTTATGTAGATATGAGGACAGTTCTATAAATACTTTGAAGGAATTAGCAATAGGATTTGTTGACCTTTGGACTCTAGTAAAAGGAGTCAAGGATTACGTTAATACACTAGAAAGATAAATCTAACATTTACAGAGATAGTGAAGACTCTAGGAAGGCAAGTTTTATGTGGTATGATCAAGCATTGAGTATCTATTGAGCATTGCTCATTTTGATATTATGATGTACAATGCACATCAAACAAAAATGTCTAGCACACAATTTGTATCTAAGAATCTGGAGTTCACGGGGGGAAAATCTTGGCAGAATATCACCAACAAGTCAATAGGAGAAGCCAAACCCACACAGTTGCTGAAACAAGATCAGAAGTTCCTGGAGAGTTATATGGAAATCTTGGTCTCTGTGTAACACTGTGTCTGTGGATCCGCAGCCAAACATATGGTGGTGAGCCTAGGGGCACTGCTGCTCAGCGGGGCCAGCATTAACGAAACAGAGCTGGGCATGAGGAGATCACAGTGATGATAAATGGAATCCACCACACATCTCTGAATCTGTTAGTCATCACATGTGAACTTAGCATGCATCTTCCAAGGATTATGGTCACTGCTATCATTATGCATTCTAAGTCTGCATTGAGTTTCTCTTTTGGCCAATTTTAATTCAGAGACATACAGAGAAGAAGTTCTTAAATAAGGTGACCAGATGTCTCGCTTTTGCCGGGACAGTCCCGATTTTTAACAGTTTGTCCCGCATCCCGCGGTGTTTTAAAAAAGTCCCAATTACTCTTTGTAATATTTTAAGTAATAATAAAAAAAAAAAGAAGAAAAAAAAAGAAAAGAAAAAGTAACCACCCCCCCACCCCCCCTTCAATGGTGTACCGCTTTAAATCTGGTCACCTTATTCTTAAAGAGTTAGTTTCCAGCATAACCAAGCCACAGGGAAGAGTGTACCACAGTCTATACCTTGTCAGCTTGGTATCCATACACATCATTTTAGCTAGTATTAATTTACAAATTAATATAAGAGGTTTCACTCTAAAAGATGCAACTGTCCTTCATAAAACCCCAAACACACTAGCTTACTCCCCAAAAAGGATGTACAAAGTCTTACTTTATTTGTTTTGAGCTGATGTTTATTTTTCTAAGTCACACTTCCCCTTTGATATTCCCTAACTTTGATATCCTCTCATTTAAATACTGAAATATAAAGTTAACCACTATGAACACATCAACACATCTTCTGAATGATAAAGAAATAGGAGTGCAAAAAATAAAAAGAATAGCTATTAGAATATGCAGATATAGAAATGCTTTTATCTATATAAACGCTTTTTACTCACACAGACATGTACACATTCACATGGGCAGACACAAATAAGGAAGAAATCGCTGTAACTGCTAGCCCTGCTCACTGCTTGTAGCTGGTCTTGATCATTCCCATTTCCACTACCAATTTCATCTGTCCTCTGGCCTCAGAAAGTACCTTGGACAACTGTTGTTTCTTGACTTATATAGCAACTCCAAACTTCATTCCTTAAGGTTCTGTACCATTAAGAATCCTTTATGAGTTACAGTTTCCATTAATTCTCATCACAATGCATAGGAATACACAAATTTTCCTTGGAAAGACTCCTACATTTCATGAACTCCTCCCTATTTGCATTATGTAGAAACAACCATTTCCCCTTTAAGAGGAGAAATTTGAGAATAGGAGATGTTGAGAATAGGAGATGATGAAGGAAGAAAGTATAGTGATGAGTGATGATTAAGCACTTTAACTGAGAGGTATATGGTTAACAACATTAAGGACAAACTTTGACATGGAATAAATGCTCAATAAAGATGCCTGGGATGCTAAATAGACAACATAGATGGTAAAGTGAGAACCCAACTTGACGTTACAGGCCCCCTTGTGGTAGCACTGCTGCATTGCTTGGTGCAGTCAGAATTGGCTCAGGAACTGGGTCAGTTCAAGGCATTGAGGAGGTTATATCAATGAGGTAAATGTAAAACGTTAAAACCAGAACTGATAATTACCTTGTTTCTTCTTGATTTGAGTAATTGGTTCTCATAGATCCTGGTGAAAAATTAAAATGAGATGTTCTTTAATGTAATTATAGCTTGATTCTCCTCATAGTCTAGCATAAGCTAAATAACGAATTTGCAATCCATTTTTTATGGTGTCATAGCATTCTTAGCTTGAAGCACTGGCTATTTAATTTTTACAAATTGTAATAATCAATGAAGAGCTACAATGTTTATGACATCCTTTTTGGCTTGCAGAACTTAGATCTTTGCTTTTTTAAAAAATGAATTATACCTGCTGTGTCATTAGCCTGTTTAAATTGTGAAAACCTGGAACATTCAAGTTGTCCTTTCTGTATAACATGGTATCTGGTATCTGCAGCACCTATGATTATACATTAGCCCCAAATTTTGTATCTTCCAAATGTTTTACAGCCCATAATTTATTAGTTGCTGCTAGAAACAAACCAGTAAATCACATTTTGAATATTGTCTCCCTTTTTTTTTCATGTGTGTAGAGGACATAAAGCAACATGAAAACACGGCAGTTTACAATTATGGGAGGAATCTCCAGGGCAGAAATCTGTATTTCTCTGCAATGGGAATGCACTCAATGATCTATTCGACTTCAAAATTTGAGCTCTTTTTAGGGGAGTGGGAAAATGAACCCACTGAAAATAATCAATTTCATATTATATTATGGTTATAATTATTGTAAGTAATTCAGTAACTCCCTTTACTCTTTGTTTCCTGGAAACCTATAGATTTGTTCTGTAACTAGAGGCCTGGTGCATAAAATTTGTGGGGGGAGGAGGGGTTGTCTCTCAGCCCAGCCTGACATCCCTCTCACAATCTGGGACTGCTGGCTCCTAACCACTCGCCTGCCTGCCAGCCCAATCGCCCCCAACTGCCCTCCCCTACTGCCT
This sequence comes from Murina feae, assembly GCA_004026665.1. Lineage (NCBI taxonomy): Eukaryota > Metazoa > Chordata > Mammalia > Chiroptera > Vespertilionidae > Murina > Murina feae. The sequence goes on along the minus strand of PVJC01036195.1, from coordinate 7,852 downwards.
TGGTTACGCCCAACTGCCCTCCCCTGCAGGCCTGGTCACCCCTAACTGCCCTCCCCTGCCAGCCATCTATTGGCAGTCATCTTGTGGCAGCCAGCTTGTGATGATGTGGGGGTGGTCATCTTGTGATCACATGGGGGTGGCCATCTTGTGATGACATGAGGATGTGAGAGCCATCTAGGCTTTTATTAGTATAGATATGTTTTAATCATTTTCCAACTTTGTGTTTTCTTTATCATTTTAAATACAGGTCTTGGATGGAGAAAAACTTATCAATCTGAGGTGTTACCTTTCCTCAGCACATAAACATACCAGGATCTGTGATTATTTTTAAGGTAGTGTTTCTTTCAAATCCATGCTGCCTAATTTATTTTACTCTCAACCTGATCTCAACTTTTCTTCATTCCTACTGCACATTTCTACCAAATACAAATACATATCTTACTTTAATATATTATTCTATTTTGCAGCCCTTTGATATGCAGCAAAGCATCAGATGTTTTTAGCAAGGTCTTTAACTGACTGTGAACTACAAGCAAAGTGGAACAGCAGAGATTTACAAATCTTCAAAACCAAGTATAACTCAAATACAACTTTTTGCTGAACCATGAACTGAACTGTTTTTATTTTCTTAATAAGTAATAATTTAGAATGTCAGATTTAAGTAGAACAAAGCCAACATATATTTTTTTATTCTGTTGAACTAGAGGATCAATTATTTTTTCTGGGCATTGAAATATTCCTTAAGAAAGTCTTTTCATTTCTGTTCCTGTGCCCAATACCTCAACATAGATGCTAATTTCCACACTTAATTACTGTTAAGGTTTTAGAATTATAGCTATATACTATAGATGTGATAAAAGTTATGTAAATATGATCTCTCTCGTTCAAGGTATCTAATTGCACTGTATTCACCTTTTCACTTGAAGGAAACACGCATGGCTTCTTCTTGGTGTATAAGAATTGCCAGCATCACTACTCGTGAGACCACTACGTTTACACGTAGGGCCTATTACTAAGCACAATAAGGGTTACTTGAATGCAAGCATGCGATACTCTAATAACCCAGATAGCAGCTAAGTGACTAACAGGTGGGTAGTGTATGTAGACTGGACACGCTGGATAAGATGGAGAGAAACATAATGCAATTTCACCAGATCTCAACAGCACAGGATTTAAAACTTATAAATTGTTTATTTCTCAAATTTTTCATTTAATTCTTCAAGACTGTGGTTTTCGGTGGGTAACTGAGACTGAGAAAAGTGAAACTGTGAAGAAAAGAGGATTACTGTGTTACCTATGATAGGAACAGCAGCAAGACACAGACAATTGGCCTTTGTAAAATGCTCCCCACTGCTTACAGAAGAATGTTTAAAAAACAATGCAAGGTCTTCCACGATCTATTCCTTGACTTTCTGCTTTCTGTACTCACTGAAGAAAGGAATGAGGGTTTGGAAACTTGAGGGGAAAAATGAGATAGGGAGATATGGTAATAGTCAATATGACAATTGGTAAGATGTGAACTGAGGTTGTAGACACTTTTGAAATAGAATTGAGATACTTTTATTATCAGTTGGAAATAAGAAGAATGTAAAAAGACTTATAGAACCAAGAGATGAAGATCTGCTTAGAAATGAAATCCTAAGCAACATGGCAGGTCTACCCACACTTGGGATCAGGCTGATGGTGTGAGCTCAGCTTACACATTTTCAGAGTTTTCCTGCTCAAGAATGAGGGGTAAAATACGACAGAGAAAAAAATAGTATGTCAAACAGTGTTTCTAGTATTCAGCAAATATATTTTCCACTAAGTGGAATGCAATTTAAAAATTAGAGTTTAGAGTCTACAGACATGTTTCAAAAATTGGAAAATATTTCAGTGTAGGAGTACTTTGTGACAAATCAAGGTGGTATAGAATCACACCAGTAGGTCTTAAATTATGTATCCATGGAACACAGAGTAGCATTTTTACATAAGTCAAATAATGTCAAATTTTCCCAATTCAACAGTACATAAGAAATGAGAACAAAAATTAATAAAATTTCTCAATTTTGTTCCCTGCTCAATACTTTTCAGTGTTTGACATATAACAAAAACAAAATAAATACCAAAAAACAAAGAACTAAAAACTATTAATGGAAATGTCATAATATGATTATAAGGAAATCTTATATGAATTACTTTTTAGTTGTAGGAACTTACATATACCCATGTAACAGGAACAATTAAATATATCAATGCTCCTGAAATTCTTTAAACAATAATTGATAGTGGCTAGGCATTTGTAATGAATGTGAAGATGAGTGTTTTAGTAATCTCAAGCGAACATGTTTTTAGAATTTTGGAATTCTCTATACTTGTGGCTGTGTCAGAAAACCGAGTAGCTTAAATTTAAATGCCTTTGGTGAGACCGATATGTTTATTATGCTTTGCCAGGTTGACATATGAAGCTCAACAAAAGCAAGGGAGTCATTTCCATTATTAATGATTCTTAGGTCCTTTGCCACATTCTGTGAGCACAGAAATAAATAAATGAAAAATTCATTAAAACATTTAAGCTATCAATATTGTATAAATGAAGATGAAAGTAATGACATGGTATAAATGGGCTCTCATTGGACTGAGTTATCATGTTAAAATTTTCCAAGAAAAAAGAAGTTTATTAAAATCCTCACTTAATAAGTTGATAAGTCTTTCCCTAGCTGGTTTTTCTCATTGGAGTGAGCATCAGCCTGCAGGCTGAAGGGTGCTGGGTTTGATTCCAGTCAAGGGCACATGCCCGGATTACAGGCTTGATCCCCAGTGGGGGGGGAGGGTGAAGGTGGCAGCCAATCAATAATTCTCTTTCATCATTGATATCTCTATTTCTCTCTCCTTCTCTCTTTCTCTCTGAAATCAATATATATCCATAAGTCTTCAGTTTGGCTAGATACAAAAATGTACAGATGTCAGAGTGAGAATTTTTATATATTGAAAGTATCAGTAGGGAAAACAACCCCCATTTTACTATTCTAATAAATTTATATTTGTAAACTTCTAGCCAATAAGTTTTCTAACTTAGATTTTAATAACATCCTATTAGCATTTAGATACACAGATACATGAATTATTGAGTAAGAATCTTGATTCAAAGTCTCCATCTGAAATTAGCACACTTTGTCTTTCAAGAGTTAGATAGTAAACATTTTAGATTTTGTAGGTCATTTTTGTTCTCAATCACACATTCTTCTTTAATTTCTTTTGCAACCTTATAAAATATTAAAATGATATTTTTCTCAAAGTTCATGCCAAAGCATGCCAGGGATAATATTTGGCACATGGGTTTGACCTGTTGGATGATCACTGATCTCAAATATATATATATATATATTTAGCTACAGAGATTATAATAGACATAATTTGTTTATATAAGCTACTAGATCTTAAATTTTTATATAAGGAACTCATTGTCTTAATGTAACCAAATATGTTTAGTGGTAAAAATTCTAAAGTGTGTGCTAAAGTAAGTGTCCATTGCCAAAATGACTACCAAAATTGAATCTTTTATTATAGTAGGACTTAATAAAATGAAAGGTCAAATTCAAGTTTAGAAAATATGTAATTAATTAATTAGCCTATTCACATTCTTGTATAGGTGAATCTAACTTGTTCAAGAACTAACTGAATATGGAAATGGTCTCCTAGTTTGTGTGTGTGTGTGTGTGTGTGTGTGTGTGTATGATGATGATAACATGCAACTGCTATTAGTTAACCAACAATAATAATCATTAATATATCCAATCTTGGCTGCAAATGAAATAATCTTGACTTGAGATTGGCAAATATATTATGGTTTATTTTACTCACTAATATTAATTAATGTATAGGAGAGTGTCTGGCATGGAAGATACTAAATAATAGTACGTGCATGGATAGAAAGAAAGTTAGATCATCATCAAGCTATTGATGTAAGTGAGGCCTTATAAGTGGTGGGGAGAAAATCAGGCCTGAAATAATAAAGGTACAAACAGAAAATCAAGACAAACTCAGACTGGAGAGAAGACAGGGACTATTTCTGGAGCAGGGATACATGGCAGGAGTTGAGTCAGGGTAGAAAAGTCCCAGTACAGCAACTCAAACATGAGAACAGAGGAGAATCATGTCGAATCCCTGATCTTCTGGCCTGCAAACCTTTGCTTCTCTTGACAGAGCAGAGTTGGCTTCAGAGTGTGTGCTGAATTGAACCCTGAAGTAGACATCCTGTGGTTTCTCTGAAAAGAACATGTTTGCTCCCAGAAGGCAGTCCAGAGCCTGACATCCAGCAGTTGTTTGCTACTTGACTTTAGAGAAATTACTCCAGTGGAAAATCAGACAGGTCATTAAAGTTGTATCTTTAAAAATGTATTTAGATTTACAAAATATCACATAATTCTTAGGAAATGATTACAATACTGGGACTCACGATGGCTAACAGCTTAGTAACAAAATTATCATTTCTTTTCCATGATGTTTACTAGTTATTAATTTAATTACTCATCATGATTTTAATGTTAATTTTTGGAATTGTAAGATTCACATCAGTACCAAAAACCCTCTTTCCCCATTTCTTATAAAAATATAGTAAATAGGTGAAAAGAAAATACTATTTAAAGGTAATATCATATATTATGAACACTTGTAAAATACGTTATTTCTGCAATAAGATTAATACAAGACAAAACTACTTAACACCTTTTTTCACAGATAAAGTTTAGATCGTTTTTTATTCTTCAAAACTAGGAATTAAGAATTGATCATAAAGCAAATAAAGTAGTAACTTTAGTAGAAAATGTTGTTTCTAATTGGTGGAAATACTGTATAAAAGTGTATTTCTTCTCATTTCCTCACTTAGTGATGTCACTTTATAGGATGAAATATGCAACTACGGAAGTATTCACTCCACAGAAATTAGTAAATACTATCACCAGTGTTATTTTTTCCCTAGAAAACCAACTGTTAAACATTTACCAGCATATCAATCTTCATCAAAAATAACACTTTTTTTTTTCCAATTTGTAGGATTAGCATATAAATGAGATATGGATCGGACAGAGAAAACTTGATCCAAAAGATTCCAAGGTGAAAACATGTGACTTGTTCATGCAGATTTACTCATTAAAATAGGCCTTCTAAATTAGGTAAACACTGAGAAGCAAACTTTTTACCTGAAAGGACAGTCTGAACTTGCCATTAAGAGGGCTTGGTAAGGCAGATCAATCAAAATGTCATTGTCTCTAAATAGCAGGTAGGCAAGTTATCACCATCTGTGTGTGAGGATGAGAGATACTCACAGGAGCTCATTTTTTTCTCAGCTGTGAAAATGTCAAACATGTTTTTTATTTTGACCCTTACATTGACCACGGTATCAACAATTACGCAACTCATTATCAGTGATATGAGCAAATCTCCAGAATGCCAAGTAATGTTCAAGCATTTAGTATATCCAGTAGTGGCCAACACTAGAGACTTAAGGATTGAGCCCAATCTGAGCAGCCTATTTGCCTCCTTTACTTCAGATGGAAAAGAACAAGTTTGGAAGAGTGACTGGCATTTATCCAGGGGAAAATAAAACCCTAAAGGAAAACAGAGTCAGGATTCCTTTCGAGATTAGTTTCATGGAACAGACTGACGAACCTCAGAGAGAACACACGGGTCCAGGGGTGAATGGAGAGAGATTAACCAAAAAGTTTATATGCCCACATGCATAACCCATGGACACAGAGAACAGGGTGGTGAAGGCTTGGCAGGAAGGGGAAATGAGTATGGGGCAGATGGGGCAAATGGGGTGAAAAAAAGGGGACATCTGTAATCTACTCTAAAAAAAGCATAATATTAAAATTGACCGTTCCTTCGGGATGCCTAAGCCACACCCACCAGCCAGTCAGAGTGACTGTATGCAAATTATCCCAGCCAAGATGGTGGAGGCTGCAGCCCCAGGAGAAGCCAGGCACCGCAGTCCACAGGGCAGACGGAAGACCTCTGCCCTGGGATCTAGGCCACAGCCACGGGGTGGGAGAAGCAAGCTGCCCGTGGCTGCGGTCTGGATTTCGGGGCAGATGGAAGGGCTAAGCCCTTCTGCCTGGATCCAGGTGGCAGCCGTGGGCAGGAGGAGCGAGCTGCCCGAGGCTGCAGTCTGGACCTGGATTGCTCCTTCCGCCCCACAGCTGCCACCTGGATCCCAGGGCAGACGGAAGGGCTTATGTAATTACCTACATATATCACGTTACATTCCTATTGGTCAGTGCTGCTCTAGAATAGCAATACTCATAACACATAATCATTTCCTTACATGCCTCTCTTATCCCTTAGGATGGCACAAAATATGAGCTAATCAGGTATTTCCTAAACAAAACTTATAGGTGTGTCAAACATTGTATCTAAAAAGAATCAGCCTCTACTCTACTCTCCTTCACTGGAGAATCACCATAGACCTTCACAATCTCTCAGGAAGACCTGGTTTTCTGTTTGAGCTGTGTCTGTTCAGGGGAACATTAGTGAAGTTTTCTGACAAGGATTCCAGAATAACATTCATCCCCAAGTCAGACCCTGTTTTCCAGGGAAACATTCTCAGGCAGCAGGTGGGTCTCATTTGGAACATTCTGCTGATTCAACTTTGCCTGAACAGATTAGAATCTTCTGAAGGCTTAGCACAGGAGGAAGCACAAGGATAGGTGTCATGAGCTGACTTACCTACTTCCCCTTCAATGGGAAAGAGTGCCAGCTCATACCATGAGGCACTTTATGCCCCAGGAAGTCCAGAAGCTGTATTTTAGCCCCCATGCCCACCCCATTTCTTGATGCTGAGTCATCTTTGATTGACTCGGATATTTGAGAAGATCCATGAAGTCACCAACTGCTTCCCAACAGTACGAAGGCATATGTTAGCCCAAAGCCAAGTTCCAACTGCCAGAATGTTCTGAGACAAATGCTTCATAATCAGAAAAGCCATTTTCTGTTTACACCACATCTGGAGCATGCTGATGTCTGCATGGTGCAAATTGCCTCACTGTTGTAGGGGGGCTATATTTTAACCTTTCTTATCCAGGAAAGTTATCTCCTTAATTAATATATATTTATATAAGGAAAAGAACTGATTATAAAATCAGAAATCCATAAAAATAATCATTATCGTCAGCTAAGCTCTTCCGTCTGCCCCGCGATCCAGGCGGCAGCCGTGGAGCGGGAGAAGCGATCCCACACTGTGGTCCAGAGGAGACAGAAGCTGTGCCATTGGTGTCCCCGAATGGAGGGGTGGATGGTCCAGAGGTGGAGGTGCTTCTGCTTTGCAGCTGCAGTGCTGGGGCTGCATGGGCAGCTGCCACCTGGCTGGGGCTGAGCCCTGAGCTGGGGGTTAATGCCCCCTCCCCATGGAAGCTTTAAGGAAGGAAGGAGGGCTGCTCCCTCTCTCTCTCACACACACCCTCCTGGGCCCACTCTACCACGGGCTCCATTTTCTCTGCCACAGGGGCAGGGGTCTTCTGTGAGAGGCCCTGGTCTCCCTTCAGAGCTGGGGTGAACCCGTGGGAGCCAGGAGAGGGAGAGAGGGTCAGGGGGCAGGGCAGAGGGAGCAGCAGCCCAGGAGAGTTTGGGGGGAAGTAACCAGGTGGGGGAGGGGTAGAACAGGATGGAGGGAAGAACTTTATAAAAGAGTCAGTGGACAGCAGAGTTAAAAAAAGAGGATGTATGAGGGAACTGTAGGGCCTATAATGAAAACCAAGTATAGTTGTGTACTGGGGACAGATTTTAAAAGTAGAAGTCAGAAAAGAAAAAAAGATAAATGATAGTGGATAATTAGGCAGGTAGATAGGTATTAAAACAGTGGAAGTAAGTAGAGAAG
>PVJC01036194.1:0-17847 GCA_004026665.1 Murina feae | reverse complement strand
GCTGTTCCTTTAAGGCCTGGGGTCATCTTCTATAATTGATACACTGTTCCTTTAAGGCGGCCTTCTAACTACTAACGAAGCCTCCTCTGCTTCACCTCGCAGCGTCTATAATGAAACAATTGTTACTTTTACTGGTTAGGCCGGAGCTGCTCTTTCCTTCAGCTCCGGAGGATTCTATGATTGTTACAATGTTTCAAAACGCTGTGTTTCGCTAGAGGCAGTTTAATCGGAGCTGAGCTGAAGGGCTCAGCTTCACTTTCGCTCCTGCTGCAATGGAAAAGGCTGTTTACTCAGGTCCATGAGTGGCGGCCGCCATGTTGGCTGGGCTAATTTGCATACAGCCGCTCTGATTGGCTGGTGGGCGTGGCTTACCCTGTCTCGGAGAAACGGTTAATTTTAATATTTCGCTTTTATTAGTTTAGATGATCATGACTATGAATTTGTATGTAAACTCATACACACACTCTTCCAAACTTTTTGAAAGATTAATCTACAACTACTTCCTGAGAAAATAATCCTGAGCACATATTTGCCAAGATATATTTATCTACATCATTTGGTCCTGCTAACATTTTTTCCGTATAGATCCCTTCCTTACCATTTCTCAAAAATACTTCTCCTCTATGAGTATATCTTGAAAAACCTGACGCTATATGTGATGCACATATAGTATGGATTTAGGTTTCTTCCACCATAATTAACAAATGAGAAATATACGCAGCTATGAAGATTCAAATATATAGCTAACCATTTTGATGATAAACATTAGACTTCAAATTTTCTGGCAGGAGAACTGCTTTCTCCGATAGCACATTTAAATACTGACTGAGGGAAATTCATTACAATCCTGCATAGGCTTAGCTCCAATATTAGAAACATGCCTCTAGGCTCATTTGTACAAGAATTTCTTATTCAGCATCTCAGCTGCACAGGTTTCCACACAGAAATGAGCAGGTAAAAATGGTTGGAACTTCATAATGAGTCAACATTAACATAATTACTTTCCATTTCATCTATTACGGTACACTGTTTGACTCCCTCATTTCTTTTCATTTCAATCATTCCTTCAGAACACCCACAAGGCTCTGTTAAAGAAATGAGACTTTAGAGACTGCACTATAGAAACTGAGGTGAGCTAAACAGTTTGAAATTTTCCCTTAGAAGTTATCAAATGTTCCACACTGACATAAATGGTGTAATTTTGTACTCTAATATTTCGTTACATCTCTTAAAACAATGTATACAATTACCGGCATGGAAGTGATTTACTTTGGCACACAAACTGTGACTATAAAATAACTATCCTGTTTTGTTCTTTAACAAACACAACTTAATCTTCCAAATGTGTATTGTCTATCATAGTTATCTCAGGGGCTATATAAGCGCTATAATTATGTTTCTACTGCTGAAAACATTCTGAACATTCTTTTTGGAAGAAGGAATTACCTTCAGAGACAGTTTACCACCCAAACAATAAAACATGTCTCATTGCTTTATATTTTAAGGCTAGGATTTGATTAATTTAGTCACCCATCTTATTCATCAAATTTAAGGCACAAAATTTGGGCTATTCCCAAAGATTTCCATTCTCAGAAGATGAAGATTTACTACTAGCAAGAATATCCAGGAGAAGCAGCACTTGAATTCAAACAAAAGCCCCAGCACATACCAACAAGCAACTTCTCAGGCAGCTTACTTAAATACTGACTCAGAATCCCCCAACTTGAAAAATGAAGATTGTAATATCTATTCTTACACATATAAGGAAGGTAAATAAGATGACATCTGTAAAAAGCACCAGCATGGTGCCTAATAGGAAGTAAGGGATCAATAGATGAAAACACTGTTGGAAATAAATTCTAGAAGCCACACATGAAAAAGCTTAGCAGAGATGTGTTGACAGTGGTACAAAAAGGTCTGCTACATTTTAATTACAGAATTCTATTTGACATAATATATACATGCCTGAAAGTAGCATAAACATTTTTATAACTCAACTCCCAATCTCCTTTTTACTTATAATACCACAATCAAAATTTTTGAGAACCTAGTATTTCCAGGCACTATTCTAAGCACTAAAGGAGAAAAGGAAAATAAAGTTTCAGACTGAGGAATTTCAGAGGGAAGAAAGGGATGGGGGGGGGGTGGTGTTGATTAACCAGGGAATTTACATGCATATATGCATAGCCCATGGACACAGACAATACAATGTGAAGGCCTGGGAGGGGCTGGGGCTGAGGAAAAGAAGGGCAATAGGGGGGTGAAACAAAAACAAAGGGGACATCTGTAATATGTTCAATAATAAAAATAAGATTAAAGAAAAAAGAGTTTCTAGCCTTAAGAAGTATAATTGACTGAATAGTTGCTTTACTTTGACTTGATCAAACAAGAGGCTTCACCTTGAAGTGCATTGGATCCTCTCTCAGCTAGCAACACACACACACACACACACACACACACTTTTACACAATAAGCTGCTAATAAGGTGTAAACATACTCATACGTGAAACTATTTGTAAGGTCCCTTTGGGAACCTGTCATTACCTAACATGACTTATAGTTCAGATTTTTATATTCATCTTCACAAAATAAAATCACCCTCATCTAATAATTAAATGATGTAATAATATCTAAAATACCAGTATCTATCTTCTCAGTGACATCATTATAACTTTAAACAACACAAGAAAAAGAGTATATTACTTGTGACTTTTATTTTCTTATTAGAGGCCCGGTGCATGAAATTCATGCATGGCAGGGGAGGAGGGTTGTCCCTCAGCTGAGTCTGCACCCTCTCGTAGTCCAGGAGCCCTCAGGGGATGTCTGACAGCAGTCAGACATCCTTAGTGCTGCCATAGAGGCAGGAGAGGCTCCCACCACCCGCCGCTGCACTTGCCACACTAACCACCAGGGGGCAGCTCCTGTGTTGAGCAACCAGTCAGTCTACTGTTTGGTTGATTAGCATATTAGCTTTTTATTACATAGGACACTTTTGGTTACAATGTCTCTATTCCTTATATTAAACTAGGGACCTGGTGCACAAAAATTTGTGTACTCAGGGGGGTCCCTAGGCCAGCCTGTGCCCTCTCGCACTCTGGGACCCCTCAGGGGATGTCCACCTGCTGGCATGCCTGGCCAGCCTGGGTGAGGGGCTGATGGCTGTTTGTAGGCTGGCCAAGCCCCCCAGTGGGAACCCTCACCCCATGGGGGTGTGGCCAGCCTGAGTGAGGGGCTAAGGGCCGTTTTCAGGCTTCCCATATCCCCTTCAGGGTTCAGGTCCCTACTGGGGTGCCTGGGCAGCCTGGGTGAGGGGCTGAGGGCCGTTTTCAGGCTTCTCACAGCCCCTTCAGGGTTCAGGTCCCTACTAGGGTGCCTGGGCAGCCTCTGTGAGGGGCTGAGGGCAATTTTCAGGCTGCCCACAGCTCCCATTGACCCAAGGTCCCAGCAAGGCTGGCTGGAAGCAGGTTTCTGTGGTTTATTTATCTTCTGTAATTGAAACTTTGTTACCTTGAGCGGAGGCCTAGGCAGGTAATGAAGCCTCCTGTTTGCTTCAGCTCTGTGGCTTCTATAATTGAAACATTGCTGCTTGAGCAGAGGCCCAGCAGCCTATGCAGGATGTTGTAACAGAAGCCTCCTGTTTGCTCTAGTTCTGCGGCTGCCAGCCTCCATCTTGGCTGGGTTAATTTGCATACAGCTGCTCTGATCGGCTGGGGGTGTGGCTTGGCTGGTGGGCGTGACTTAGGTGTCTCGGAGTGATAGCTCATTTGCATATTACTCTTTTTTTAGAGTAGATACACCTGTACCACTTTATTTTTAAATATATTTTTATTGATTTCAGAGAGGAAGGAAGAGGGAGAGAGAGATAGAAACATCAATGATGAGAGAGAATCATTGATCAGCTGCCTCCTGCATGCCCATCCCTAGCTCACAACCCAGGCTTGAGCCCTTGACCAGAATCAAAACTGGGATCCTTCAGTCTGTAGGCTGATGCTGTATCCACTGAGCAAACAGGCTAGCACACACCTGTACTACTTTAAATGAAATTAATCAAATGCCTAGGATTGAAGTTGAGAAAAATAGAGCCATCATGCAAAACATTTTGCAGCTATTTTTTTTTCTATTCTGTAATGAGTATAAATAATTGGTTTAGGTCAGCCTGATTATTTAGCCTATCAGAGGAAAGAAGAATAGTTAGTCATTAATTATATTCATTAAATTATGCAAAATCCAAGACTGTTTTGCTAATAAACTAGAGTATAACTAGCTATATAATTATATGGAAATCAATATGCCTTTGAGAACAGTCATTTATCAAGAGAAAATTCATTCCATAACAAAACAGCATTTTATGAGTACCTTAAACTCTAGGTAAAAAAACTTCTCTAAATCATTAGATTATATAATCTTATAAGGAAAGAACTCTGGACATAAATTCCTGCCTAGCTCGTGAGGTCCTTAATGCCACTGTAGTTAATATTCCATTCTTAATCACAGTGGTTGACCCCACAACCACACTACAACAGAAAGAACTTATTTCAGTGTAGTTAAGTAGATAACTGTATTTATAACTAAATAACATTCTTTTTTAATAAAAGCAAACATCTACTAAATTTTAAAAAATCTTTTAAACATAAAATCTAAAACAAATCCTGATAAGACAATATACTTTGAAGGCAACAAGTGTTTAAAATTTATAAAATATAAAAATATCTTCTGCTTTGGCATTTGGCCTGGTGGGGTAGGGGAGGGAGTAAACAGTAATTAGAAAATGCCCCTGGCGCCTTCTCTTTTAGAAAGGTCTTTAAAATCACCTAACATCGATTTTTCCATTCAACCCAAGAATCTTTAGGTACTTTTAATGCCTTCCTGGGATCAGCCAATGTGGCCATGAGGGAAGGAAAGGATCTCTTTCTTCTCTACTTGGAAGGGGGGCTAGTAGAGGTCAGGCCCATTTGTCTTTCTGTCTGACTTATTTTACTCAGCCCAATACCTTCTAGGTCCATCCATGTTGTTTCAGATAGCAAGATTTCATTCTTTTTAATTGCTGGGTCATATTCCACTGTATATATACATACTTCTTTATCCATCATCTACTGATGGACACATAAGTGGTTTCCATACCTTGGCTATCCTATATAATAATAAGCCTATTATGCTAAATGTCCAGTTGTCTGTTCAACCAATCAAAACACAATATGCTAATGATATGCTAAGGCCGCTTAACCACTCACTATGACGTGCACTGACCATGAGGGGGCAGATGCTCTGATTGGTAGGTCAGCTTGCTGCTGGGGTTTAGCCAATCAGGACTGAGCAAGACAGGCCAGATATGCCCCGGAGCCATCCCACAGTCCTTCCCAGGCTGGCCAACCTCCTGTGTCCCTCTCTGCCCCCTCTCACATTCTGGGGCCGCTCAGGGGATGTCAGAGAGCTGGTTTTGGCCCGATCCTGCAGGCCAGGCCAAGGGACCACACTGGTGCACGAATTTGTGCACCGGGCCTCTAGTTGTAAATAATCCTGCAATGAATACATGGATATACATGACTTTTCAATTTAGTGTTTTGGCTAACACTGTATATTAACTACAATTGAAAAATTAAAAAAAAAATTTATGAAGAGAAGATAAGGCCCATGCTCTGGCTACATGTAACTGTAGAAACTGAGGAACCTTGCTATAGCCCTTGCTCTTAATTCTTATAGGCTCTTAACACCTAGTGGATTCACTGCACAGATTGGCTACATTGGCTTGGTTTCAACACTCCTTACTAAACTATTCAGTGGCAGCACAGCATAAAACTGAGAGTATGAGCTCCAAAGCCAGACTACCCTAGACTTCACACACTGGCTCCACCACTTACTACATATGGAACTCTGAGCAAGCTATTGAACCTCTCTGGACTTCAGTTTCCCCATTTGTAAAAGGGAAATGATAATTGTATCTCATGTTGTTGTGAGGTTGAAATTACTTCGTGTATTTAAAAGCACTTGGAACAGTGTTCAACACATAATAAGTATCCAATTAATATTAGCTGCCCTTACTATATTTATATTATTATTAATATTTTCTTACTTCCTAACTCCTGCCTACTTTTGAAATTGGGCCAGTTTCCTCATTACCATTTTTAAAATTCCATTTTTGTCATTTATCTCACAGTAACATACTTTAAAGTCCAATTCAACTGTCATCTACTACATGATGTTTTTCCTGCTATTGAAGAGGCAATTTAGCACAGTAATAAAAATGCCTCTGGAATCAGAAGAATTTCTCTCAGCTCTGACACTGAGCAGTTATAACACTTTGGACAAATTATTTAAACTCTCTCAGCAGATCAAATAGGGAACTTTTAACTTCCTTGAAATTAAGATATTTTATCCTTTTTCCTATATTCTCCATACCTAAGTATAGTGCTACGTAAGTAACAGGAGCTCAGTAAATAACTGTGGAGTGAATAGTAGGTCTGTCTTCTTTATTTCTTGCTAGTATGCTTTATAATTGAATATGCAAGAAAAGTTGACCATTTATGACCAAACATTTTTTAGTTTCCATTAAGAATTATTTTTTTGTAAATATGACCCAAAGGTAAAAATAATGTTTACCAAATGTATCCTTTTTTTCCTAATGTAGCATACTAAAATTTAAGGGAAGCCCTAAAATTTAAATAAGGGCTTCCGTTTGTATTAGCTATGTAAAGAATCTAAAAGCTTATATATTGTATGTTCCTATTTTTTACCACACTGCTTTTTTTAAATATATTTTATTGATTTTTTACAGAGAGGAAGGGAGAGGGATAGAGAGCCAGAAACATCGATGAGAGAGAAACATCGATCAGCTGCCTCCTGTACAACCCCTACCGGGTATGTGCCCACAACCAAGGCACATGCCCTTGACCAGAATCGAACCTGAGACCCTTGAGTCCACAGGTCAACGCTCTATCCACCGAGCCAAACCAGTCAGGGCACCACATTGCTTTTGATATACATTTTCAATACCAAATCTGGTACTTTTTAAAAACTCATTAATGATGCATGAGCAATTATGAAAAGGAAAAGTTTAGAATTATTATAAATTTAAGTAAAAGGAGAACATGACACCTATTTCAAAATACTTCAAGATGTAACTCAAATTGTTGAGCAGGAACACTCTCACTAGTTGGCACAGATCACCGGCCAAGAAGTATATGGTGAACAGCACAATCTAAATGTAGCTGGACTTAAGAAACAATACTTAAATTGTAACATTCCTTGACTTATAAGGTTCTCAGTAACCTGGAAAAAATCCAATTGTCTTCAGTATGATCATAAAAGAATAGAAAGCACACAAAGCGGTACTCTCAGGTATATCTCTGCATGGTAATAAAACCCTTTGAAAAGTCACCCGGATGAGTAAGTGGAAGACCCATGGACCTGTCTTATTTTTCTGGACTCACCCATATAGTAAAATTTTTGTAATACCTGAACCTAATCCTTTAAAAAATTTGACCAGTCTTGAATGACTGTGTTTGCCTTCTTCTGCAAAATTATTATACTACTGATTTTAACAGAAGGTTATGGAAAGGAAACATAAATATGTACTAAAATACACTAAATCATAATTTGCTACCTTAATTACAGTTTTAAATATAGATAAAATATATAATACCAGTTTTTAAAATATATTACAAAGAGCATAGAAAATTTTTTACGTAGAAAAATTTCCTTCAACTTCAGTGTTTTCTGTATACAAATCTCATACCACTTTGCAAATCATTCGATAATTTTTTATTTTCAAAATTCTTCAATTTACAACTTCGTATACTCTATAGCTAAATCTGTGACTCCTTACAGAACTACCCATATTTATTGGTATATCTCTCGCACAAAAAGTATGCATGTCTAAGAAAGACCAAAAAAAAAAAAAAGAAGACTAACAAGGGGAATAATTAGGCATATGTATCTATCCAAATTGTTACAAGTAACAAAAATCTGAAATGTGATTTTTACCTAAAATCCATGCTCCTCCCATTGTTTGCAAATAATATACAAGTGTATTCTCTCATGTCTTACTTTCAAAGAATAAGGATGAAAATTGGGAATTTTCAAGCTGTGAAAAGCCCTAGAATGATTGCCAGCAACTTTAAGAGATCAGAAACACCGTGTTTTATATTCAAGTACAAAGTGACATAAAAATCTTTGTGTGGTCTGCCCCTAGTTGCTTGGCATTTAACTACCCAGAAGACTTTGCTACTAGTAAGCTTGGAAATTTTAGCATGCAACTCCCTCCACCAAATAGTTTACAGAACTTTAGTATTGCCACTGGTCCTTGAGGAACCCCATTTTATTCTTCTCTATTCAGAAAAATCTATTTATCCCTACCCTTTTTTTCTCACTGCTAAATCAGTGTCCATCTCTGTATGTATACAATAAGTCATTCCATATTGCCTCAACTTTAATATTATTTGCCATGGCACACTGCCAAAGTATATGTGAGGGTAAGTTGACTTTTTTTTTAGTTATGAAAGTAATACATGTGCATGCTGCAAAGATATATCAAGCAGTACATAAAGACATACTGTGAAAAGTGAACATCCCACTCCCCAGAGCAGACCATTGTTGAGTGTTTGTTCCATACATTTTTATAATATAAATCCAAGTACTTCACACACACACACACACACACACACACACACATCTTTGAAAAGATAGGTTTTTGCGATACCTATTCTTTTGTGCCTTTTTTCTCAATTATTATATTCCCATTAATAATGATTACTCACTGATATTTTGGGTTCTCCTCCTTAGAGGAAAAAGATAGAGCCGTACTTTCCTACCCTTTGAAATTAGCTGTGGCTATGTGACTTATTTTGGCTGATGCAATCTGAATAGAATGAAGGGATGGTACTTCTAGATGGAACTATCTAAGAAGCCATTATGTGACTTCTACTTCCTTTTGTCATATGGTGGAACCAAGAACCCTGAGTGAGAATAACATGAGGCAGAGACCCCACTGACACATATGAACATGAAGCATAAATAAGAAATAAGCCTTCGTTGTTTAAAGACAGTGAGGCTCAGTGATGGAGCAATTCACCTATGAATCTGGGGGTCATGGTTCAATTCTCAGTGGGAACATGTCCGGATTGTGGGCTCATTCTCCAGTGGGGAGCGTGCAGGAAGCAGCCAAACAATGATACTCTCTCATTATCCATGTTTCTCTTTCTCCCTCTCCCTTCCTCTCTGAAATCAATAAAAATATATTTTTTAAAGAGACACTGAGATTTGGAGCTTAATTAAATTCTCAGTGTATATTAGCCTATCCTCACTAATATTATATCTTGAAGTAGATTGATATCAGCACACACAGATCCACCTTATTTCATTGAAATGATGACATAACATTCTTCTACATGGATGAATGATTTAATTCACTTGATCAACACATATACTGTGAGTGTCTACTATGCCTTAATTATTGCTTTAAGTGCTCTAAATGTTAAAGTTCATTTATTCACACAGCAAATCTGTGAGATAGGGTCTATTCTCACCCATGGTTTTACAAATGAGGAAAGTGAAAAACATACAGATTAAGTTAAAATTGTCCTCAAGTGCCCATAGATAATACATGACAGAGACAGAATTCGAATCCAGCTATAGCTCTAGAGTCAATCCTTTTAATCACCTAAACATACTACCTTTTCATGTTATGGATAATTAAATAATACATAAACATGCAAGAAAATATCAAATAGCTATAGCTACTGTGATGAAAATAAAACAGAGGAATATAATAGGGAGTGGGAGCAACTGTATGGTAGGTATTAGGAAAGGCTTCTTTGAGGAGTAATACTTAAGCTGAGACCTGAATGGCAAGATTAGGTCATGTTAAAAAAAAAAAAATCTTTGCAAAAAGCTTTCCAAGCAAATAGGTAGTAAAGAGGCCCTAAAGTAGAAATGACTGGGTATATTTAAGACATAGAAGGCTGGAATGTTTGAAAGCAGATTTATTGTACCACTCCTCCCCTGATAGACACAAGCATCCATTATTCCTGCAGGTGCATCTTAGCATGTTTGTATAGCATTAAGTGTAGGATAAATTCCAACACCTAGAAATGCTGGGCCAAATTTTAATAGATAACATGAAATTTGACCTCCAAAAAGATGACAAGAAAAATTGGTGCTTGTTTCCAATAACCTTTCTACATTACTATCATACTAGAGGCCCAGTGCACAAAAATTAGTGCACTGGGGGGTCCTTCAGCCCGGCCTGTGCCCTCTCACAGTCTGGGACCCCTTGGGGGATGTCCACCTGCTGGCTTAGACCCGCTCCCCAGGAGATCAGGCCTAAGCTGGCAGTCAGACATCCCTCTGGCAGCCCGGGAGACCTCGGGGGATGTCCACTTGCCAGCAGGGAGCAGGCCTAAGCTGCAGTAGGACATCCTTAGCACTACTGAGGATGTGGGAGAGGCTCCTACCACCTGGCAGCCATCATCCTGGCTTGTGGCTGAGCAGAGCTTCCCCTGTGGGAGCACACTGACCACCAGGGGCAGCTCCTGCGTTGAGCATCTGCCTCCTGGTGGTGAGTGTGTGTCATAGTGACCACTCATTCCCAGTTGTTCTGCTATTAGGGTCAATTTGCATATAACCTTTTTATTATATAGGATTATCATGTGTTTTAACTTTTGCTAATCTGTTAGACTTAAAAATGTTATGTTACTGCTGGTTAATCCAAATTTTAAAAATTCTGTATTAAGTATCTTTTATATATTTATAATTTGCATTAACTGTAAACTGCCTATTCAAGGGTGTTACCATTTTCAGGCTGGAATTTGAATTTGCTTGTAATTATTTTGTAAAATGTCTTTGTATATTAAGAATATAAACCCTGCCCTGACCAAGTGACTGAGTTGATTGGAGCACCTTCCCTTACACCAGAAGGTTTGATCCCAAGGTGAGGCATGTACAGGAGTCAACTGATCAGTGTTTCTCTCCCACATCGATGTTTCTCTCTCATATTGATGTTTCTCTCCTCACCTCTTCCTCTCTCTCAAGTCAGTAAACATATCCTCGGGTGAGGATTTTTTTAAAGAATGTGAGCCCTTAGTTACATGTATTGCTAGTATATTTTTCTATTCTGTAATGTAGTATTTAATTTTGTTTATAATTTTTTTATCAAATAAAGCCTGGAAACTGAATAACAAATCTTTACTGAGTTCAAATGTCTCTTACATCATACATTAATTCCCATATAAATTAAGGTCTATTCCTAGACTCTGTTCCATTCCAGTAATCCATCTGGCTATTCCTAAAACAGAATTAAACTATTTTAATTACTGTAGCTCTAATGTTTTTTCTTATTTTGTGGGATTAGTTCTCCTTCACCTGTATGACTATCCCAGTGCTTTCTTAGCTATTCTCATCCTTATTCTGCAAAATAAAATTTAACATTATATTGCCAATTTCTAAAAAAAAAAAAAAAACAACTGTTTTAAAATTTTTATTGGTATGTCATTGAATGTTTCTAACAGTAATTGCTATAATAAATAGAACTTTTTCCCATTAATTACCATTTAACTCATTATTTGCATAGTAATGCTATTAACATTAATTTATTTTACCAGATATTCATGTAATATACAAATAAATTTACATATTCCATTTCTAATCTTTATGTTTCATTCTATTGTCTCATTGCATTGCTTAATACACACTGTCCTCCTCTATTGCAAAAATAAGAAAGAATAAAGAGCTAAAAATTACTAGTGGTTGTGAACATCCTTATGTTGTTCCTAACTTTAATGGGAATGCTTCAAATATTTTACCATTACATCTAACAGTGAGATTTGATTTGAGATATATATTTTCATCATGTTAAGAAAATAAGTAACTTCCACTATATTAAACATTTTAAAAATAAGAATGCATGCTGAATTTTACCAAAGACATTTTAATAATACATATTAAGATATTTTCTTCTTTCTGTGGTATTTTAAAAGTCTCAGTAGAACACATTCATCAGGTTTCATTCATCTACCTATTTATATTCCCCTCTAAATCTAAACATATTGTTTAGGCACAATTTTCCCAACAACGTACTACCTTTCCAAATAGTGATACATATCCATATAAACTTCTGTGGTTCCTTCCTTAGTAACATAAACCACACAGACTTCCCTGTTATGAAAATGGAAATAGTAAACTCTACAGTGTAAAAATGGAATCAAAATTTTATATCACTACAAATCAAGATTTCCCAAAGTCTTTTGTGAGACACTAGTATCCAAGACATGAATAATAAATGCCCTGGAATTATTTGAGATATAGAAACAATGAGTCAAGAAGCTTAATTATTGTTTCCACTCTAGGACATTTTGGATTATCTGCTATACTAATGTGCACTGTGATTCTTCCCAGTAAGGAGGAAAGTATAGTATGCAAAATTTCCCAAGATTATCGAGCCAAGACACTTTCTACATCCATGTAAACAAATAGCATCTCAATGGTCACTGGCATTCAAACATGAACATTGGGATAGCTGTCCAGCTAATCTGACCGCTCTTATTGCTGCTGATAACCAAAACATCTGCCAAATCAAGGAGCTTGTCTCCACCAGGTGAGAATTAGGCTGACTCACTGAGAGAAGAAAAGATGAAGAAATGATAAAATTTTAGTACCATTCTCATCTCCAATTATCTTGAGTTTTATTCCTGTCCATACTAGTCCTATACACACAGACAACAGTTTTCAAAGGACTCCTGTGTGTCACAGAAATCTTTTCAGGGGGAATTCAAGGTCAACACTGCTCTCATAATAATACTAAGACATTCCAGAAACTACATAACTTGAGATAAATATTCAGTTGGATAGCAAGTGAAGTGTGTCTCTGTATGTTCTTCGATTTTAAAGTTTTCCTCAAGTCTTAAATCTAATCAGAAAATAGCAATATATACCATATTTTCCTGCGTATAAGATGACTTTTTAACCCAGGAAAATCTTCTCAAAAGTCGGGGGTCATCTTATACGCCGGGGGTCGTCTTATAGGGCGGGTGCTGAAACTTCAGAGCCTGACTGGAAAATCTGCGGTTGCCGCATACAGTGGGGGGAGCTCAAAAATGGCTGCACTCCATTCATTTCAATGGAGCTGGACAGAGACCGCAAGTGTCTCTGGTTGGCTCCTTTATGTGCCGCATACGGTCTCCGTCTGGACTTTTTAACCCAGGAAAATCTTTTCAAAAGTTGAGGGTCATCTTATATGCCAAGTCATCTTATACGCCAGAAAATACGGTAAATTTCTTATTTTAAAAGTTCTTTGGGATCCACGATGATTTTAAGAGTATAAAGTGACCAAAGACCAAAAAAGTGTGAAAGTCATTTTAACTTATTGGTCTAAGTGGGCTTTGTCCCTCTAACACAATTGCTTTTATTATCTTTTGAAAAGCAGTCCTCCAGATCTTTTGGGTTGTTAATTCTGTTTTTAACCTAACATGCCCTCTTCACCTGGACTATGGTTTAATGGTAGATAACATTTTTTTTCTATGCAATAGCTGCCTTAACTCTGCCAATTTGCCATTCAGGGAATCCTTTCAAATACTGGGTTTGCTTTTTCTATTTAAATCTTTAGCTAATACGTTTCCATTCCTTTACAATAAGAAATTCAAATCCTTTAAAAACTTTTATATAAATAACAGATAATAGATAGAGCTTGGAGTATATGAAGAATGAATTAAAATTATGATCTAACTAGTCTTCAATTGTTGATATAGATTAATTATTACCTTGTTTTATTTCTAAGGATATTTCATTTTAATGGATAATTCTAGGCTTTACAATAATATTTAACCAAGAAAGCATAACCAAGTAAAGGAGCATGTTTTACAAAAGATTTTAAACTTGTAATACATATTTGTCACTTCGTTACATATAATTCTATTTCAAATGTTTAAGTAATAATATTCCCCAAATAACCCAAACTTTAACCCTTTTACAAACTAAATTCAACTACTCTACTACTAGCTATATAGCTCTATAACTAGCTACATATCCTGGGGTAAATCACTTACTTTTCCTGCTTTCAAAGAAAGGTATTGGACCAAATGATCCCTTCTAGTTCCAACTATTTCTGACATTGCAAATCAGGCATGATCTTACTGTTAAGCTAGGTCAGTGCCAGAATTCCTCCCCATGGCAAAGTGTGTACACATGCAACTTAATGGCAGTATTTACTCTCACAGATAATGTAGAATGTATGATAGTATAGTGCATCTTTCTATGTTATTCTAGTTATAATTGTTATTCATTTTCATCATCAATGTTTTTAATGACTTTTAACCATTAAAACCATCATATTTTAAACTCACTTGAAGTTTAGGCGACTTAAACACAAAACTGCAATTAAAATAAATAGCAAATAACCATATGGGGGGGAAAAGGACTTTGAGAAATGGTACACTTTTCAGGAGTACTGCATTTGAACACAATTTAAATAATTCTATATGTAAAATAAATAGTAGAGAGAATACTAAGCTTTACAAAAATTAATGTGAAGGCCTTTTGTAGGATTAATCAGATAGTGGAGGTGGAGAACATAAAGGTGAAAATACAAAAACCAGATGGGAACTGACAGATCTGAGAAATGCTTGACTATGGAGAACACGGGGAGAGGAACGGGTATGGGGTAGCTCAGGTTGGGGTGGCAGGGCAAATGGTGATGTTACTAATAGTGACAGGGATCACAGAGAAAAAGCAGATGATGGGAGGCTAGAGTGATTAATAAGGAAAAAATGATGAAGTTCATATTAGATATATTAAGTATAAAGTGCCAGTAGAATATTGCAATATATTTAAAGTAATCATCTTCAAGGGATATCTAATATAACATGTTCTTATCTATATACATAAAAGGCTAATATGCTAAGTGTCCATCCAGATAATGATGTCATGTAGCAACTCCCGGCTTCCTCTCCCTAGCAACTAGCCTCCTTGCACTTTCTTCAGCCCAGGAACACGACGACTTGCTTTGTAGCCAGGTGCAAACATTTTACACTTTAACTAAATGTCTGAGAAGCATTTTTCCATGCCTCATTTCATTTGATCCTCTCACAGAAGTCCTGGAGTAGATGGGAGACTTGGTGGAAACAGATTTTCTTTTCATTAGCCAGAAAACAGAGATTTAGAAGCTTAGAAACTTGACCCGACTGAGAAGAAATGGTGGACCTTGAAAATTACTTTAGGTTTTCTCACTGTGTAGAATATAGTCAAACACTGCTGAAGTTCAATATTTTACCCTTTGTTCTTCCTGCATGATCTATAATAATAATCGGCTTTGTGTTTATATTTACTGCTGTGTTGCTGACAATTACCTGAAAGAGACATTGAGGTGCTTCACTGGGCTGGAAAAAGTTTAGCTAAATCAGAAAGCAGGTCTAATTAAACAAGTTTATTCTATATCCTTAAAAGGCTAAGTTGACTCATGCATTCATAATACATATAAAGCTCTTACTGGTGCCAATCGCACACACCAATCATGCATGTGTTTCAATCTGTCATTGTTGATCATGAATTTGGTTGACACTTCTATCATAGAGAAAGGGTGAATAGCGATATTAAAATATTTATTCTAATTAATGTCCTTTCATGTACACAAATTTGTGCACCAGGCCACTAGTATAAAAAGAAAACAAAATAAAATAAATTTAATCTAAGAGAATATTATAGCTATTCTAGATTTCTAATAGACATGCTTACATGCCAAGAATTAGCTCTTGCCCTGACCAGTTTGGCTCAGTGGATAGAGCATTGGCCTGTGGACTGAAGGGTCCCACGTTCGATTCCGGTCAAGGGCATATACCTCGGCTGTGGTCAAATCCCCAGTAGCAGGTGTGCAGGAGGCAGCTGATCGATGTTTCTCTCTCATCGATGTTTCTAGCTCTCTATCCCTCTTCCTTTCTCTCTGTAAAAATCAATAATATATATATATATATTTTTTATAATTAAAAAAAAAGAATTAGCTCATGTTTCTAGCTTTATGATTTAGTATAATTTTCCACCCACATAAACAGGGCCCATCACAAATACACTTTAAAATTTCCATTAAAATATGCATCGTACCAATTTATAACTGACAATATTCTTTAGCAAAATGGTAAATAAAAAATAAATGTAATCATTAAATAATTTACATCAAAATTGTAAAGTTCTTCAAAAAGTTTTTATCAGATTAGAAAAATTATGTAATACTTGTGAGAGAGTGAAAAGGTTATTTTAGTTACATATAAGCAATCACTTTCAAAAGGATTAAATGTCTCACCTGAACAGAAATACCTAAGCAAAGCAATTGATAATATGCTGCACAGGTTTGTGATATATGGTTCATATTCATTTTAAATCTTTACATAAATAATTAAGGGAGAAAATCATATGGTCCATGGACTCAATTGTTTACTTATGCAAATCAACTGACATTTTCTTAAATAGCTCAGGAGATTGGTCTTTTGAGAAATCAAAAACACTTTGAGGGAAAAACATCCTGATGAACATCTGCAGTATATTGTCCCTTACAACTATGCATGATGTTATCATCTCTTTCTGAATACATTATCTACAACTGAAATCGTGACGCCATTTATTTTTTAGGTGCTGACTGCCATGAGCATGGACAGTGGGCCTTCTACTTATACTACAGAGAGCAGATGGGAAGATGTTACCAACTATGAGCCTTGTTTTTGTTTTCCTCTTCAGATCTGTACCAGAGCATTTCAGGTCCAATAAGTAGATAATTTAAGACATACAATTTCCCCCATGTGTGCTCTTCAACTTTGAATGTCTGGTGCTCAGTTAAATTTCATCTGTTTGCAATTTTTTCCCTTACAAGACATTATTTTTAGCTTCCTAGCCTATTAACAAAACACAAAACCTGGCTATACATCTACTTCTAAATGTTAACTCCCTTTAAATCCATTATCATTATAATCTCCCCAAATATGTCCTCCAAAATGGTCAAAATAATTTAGTAATACCCTGTCCTGTTAAAAGCTGAACTCCACATGTGACAAGAGATCAGAGTATGGAGGGAAAAATGGATATGTTTATAAATCTATTTTCTTGTTTTCACTTAGTCAAATCAATAGATATGTAACATATTTGTGTATTTTTATTCTAAAAAATGTAGGTAAAAAACTGCTATGGATTTCCTCACCCTCTGCAGCATGGATGGACATGGAAATAATTATGCTAAGAAAAATAAGCTAGTCAAAGAAAGACAAAATCACATGATCTCACTTATACGTGGAACCTAATGAACAAAAGAAACTAATAAACAAAATAGAAACAGAAGAATGGATACAGGGAACATACTGACAGGTCAAAAGAGAGGGTGTCAGAGAACCAAGATGGCAGCATGAGGTACATACCTAAATGCGCAGCCTCCCACATCTACATTATAAAAATACAACTATAAAGATAAACAGCCATCCTCCAGAACCAAGGGAGGGGAAGCTTTACAACTAGAAGGCAAGAGAAGGAGTGCATTGACACTGAGTAGAAGTTCCCGGTGCCAAAACTGAGAGGTACGGACGCTAATGAAAAGGAGGCGGTGAAGGCGAAAGGGAGCGGCGGCAGCTCCTGGGTCCGTAGCTTAGAAGGAGATTATAAACTCCAGAGTCACACTGAATGTGATGCGGGCGGTCGGGAAACAGGGCAGAAGATGAGTGGCGTTCTACCAGAGCTGTCCGCAGCGATCACTGACGTGGAGACTCGGGGACTCAGGGGTGCACAGACGCCAGGGTGTGAAACCGGGAGAAGCCACAGAGTCCGCGGAGGGGCAGCCATCGCAGGTTACTCCACCCCAGTGATTCTGAGACCCTGCCCCACCCAACT
>PVJC01036193.1:0-17863 GCA_004026665.1 Murina feae | reverse complement strand
TCGCACGCCCCCTACTGGGGTTGAGACCACAACGCGGCATGTGCCCTTGACTGGAATCAAACCCGGAATCCTTCAGTCCACAGGCCAATGCTCTATCCCCTGAGCCAAACCCACTAAGGTGCAACTATATTTTTAAAAGTTCAGTTCACAGAAGATAGATAATACCACCAAAAAAAGGAATAAAATTTGGGTTTTTTTAGAAGGAGAAATTATTTTTTCTAAGTTTCATTTTATGATCCTTAGGGAAGGTCTAAGAATGATGTACCCAAACTTTTATTGAGCACAGGTTGTCTACCCAGAGCACTGTTAGGCATTGTGTAGGCTATGAAGTTGTACCCAACTCAGAACTATTTTCACTGAGCTGACAGTTTATTTGAGATGGCTGAATTAGCAGAGCATGGCTGAGTCAAACTTTCTGGCTTAAAGGCTAGTCGTTCCATCCCTTTGCAAGATATTCTAATTGTTAGTACCTCAGTTTATTCATGTGTAAAATGGCACAATAATAGTTTTTAATTCAGGATTATTGTGAGAGTTACATAAGACAATTCAGTTAAAGTGTTTGGCATGGGATAAATGCTCACTTGCTATTACTCTATTACCATTATGGGAGAAAAATGTGTGTATTAAATAATTATATAATTAAATAGACTAGGATAAATGGTCAGTGGAAGGTATACATGAATTATAAATAAAGTTCAGAAAAATAGACTTTATTGCTACTAGGAAGAACTAGGAATTAGGATTGGATGAGGATGGTTGCATTTGTGCCGAACCTTGACAGGTAGATATGATTTCGATCTGTGAGGACTGAGGAGGCATCCCAGGCACCGGGAAGAGTATAATTAGAGACACAGGAAGGAAAGTACAGCACCACTAATAGGAAGCAGTGATTGACCCCGTCTGGCTATCACATAGGATGACAGAGAAACAGAAGTTGAGAAATTCAGTTGGAAAGGCAAGGTGGGCCCATGACATGGAAATTCTTGACTGTGAATTTATTGAAGGAAACTGAACTTTGGTTTGGAGACAATGGGGAGCCAGGGCAGTAGTTTGAGAAGTGATGTGATGGGAAATTAGTCATTGTTTAGGGAGATTAACCTGCTTAATGATAAATAGGATGGACATAGAGGAGAACAAAAGCTGCAAGCTAACCACTTAGAAGAATTTTAAATTGAGCCTGGGGAGAAACAGTAAGGCAATAGAGGTGACTACATGCTGTGGATTTTTAAAAAATTTATGGATATACTTATTTAACGTTATCCTCCCCTAACACATATAGGCTACTCTGGCCACAAGAAGGGAAACACAGCCACGAAAGAGTCCATAGCTCAACAACTTCAAATTTATGTTCCCGAAGAGAAGCTGACTCAATCCTGAATTCCAGCTCCCAAATTATTGAGAAAGATTCTGATGAGCCCAACATGGGCCAGGAAAGCTTCTTTGTCTAGTATTCTCTAGGAAAAGTTTTGGATGCCATATCAGAGAGCTTGGATGTATTTTATGGAACAGAGTTTCTTAAACTTTTTCATACCTCTTTGGCAGTCTACTGAAGCTTATGAATCCCTTCTCAGAAGAACATTTTTAAGTGCTATAAAACAAGACTATTAGAATTTTAAAGGAAGGCATTTGGACTGAACCAAAATATTTTTAAAATTTATATCATACTATGTATTGCTCCTTTATTAGTGCATTAAATGACAAGATTCATCGGCAAGCCTAACAACTGACATTATTACAAAAGTGGTGATGACGATAATATTTTGAGAGTTTTTGTAACTATAAAGTGATATGAAAATATCCGTGGTTTCCATTAGTGACAACATTAGAAGCACTACCAATGCTGCTCTTGTGTTTTGCTTACATTCATGATGGAGCTGCTCAGTGCATTGGAGGCTGTGAAAATAAAGATGTAACGTTTTTCTCATCCATGTTTATAGACACCCGGAATTCTATCCACAGCCAATTGATAGCCGAATGATTCCCTTGTAGATGATGGGGACTGTCCAAGATTGTAATCAAGGGAATAATGTCATCATAGGGACACTGTATCAGAATAGTTCAGAGCACAAAATCTGACATCAGAAAAATGTGTGATTGTATCCCACTTCCATAACTTTGCTATCTTTGTGGATTGATATCTTCACAGCTCTAAGGAATTTTTTCAGCTACTAAATAATTATCAGTGTAACTAATCTCTTAGAGTCAGTGTAAGGGTTAGATTTAAATTACAGAATGCATGTGAGTGATTAGTGAAGGTTTGGCAGGGAAATTTTAGGGTAAAAATAATCATTGTGGGTATTGCTACTCTTTTTTACCTTTTATATTCTTTGGATATTGGTATACTTTCATATATATTTGTAGAAAAAAATCTTTGGTTATCTTCTTGGAAAGAGTGCTAGACTATTGCACATTAAACCTTTCTTGGAAAAAGATGGAGGAGAATGATATTTCCTTTTCCTGTTAGTTTGGGGTTGCAGGCATAAATTCAGTGACATCTTGGAAAGAGTGACTTCTCATATGGATGGCAGATGGGGTTGTCATATTTCTTAAAATACCAACAGCAGACCCAGGAAAGGCTCTGTTCTAAGTTTGGGATGTAAGCACAATCTCTTGGGTATGGCAAGCTGTGCCTTCCAACCTCCTGAAATGATTTCTGCTAGTGCAAATAACACAGAAGTCACTAAAATTTAGTTGATTTTGCATCCAACACCTGGCTCTTGGTCAAATTGTTTATACTTGTGGGTTTAATTTTAGATTTAAGTTTCATATTTTTCCTACTACTCTAGATATCCTCAAATTTCTAGCTGGATTTAAACTGATTATGATTTACCAACAGTACTTTTAGACATTATTGTAAACATGCAAAATGCTATAGCAGCCCATTAGTATGAACTTAACCGTTTCTCTATGTCTCTTTTGCCAGAATACAAATCTTGACCAGTTCCTTTTATATCCAACCCCTGATTCCCTGACAAAGCTGAAGGGATATATGTAATTAAATGAAGTGATGTTTATTTTGTTTGTTTGGTTAGGTGGCTCTGGCCAGTGTTTGTTTTTATTCTATCTATTGGGAAGAAGCTTAATATATTCCAACAAGGCTGGTTAGTCCGACTGCAAAGCCTCCTTGTTATTCTATAAATTCCCTGTAAGTTTTTAGCAACACCATTCACTTCTCAGGAATTCCAGCTTCTTTTTCTTGCTTTAGGGAGTCTCAATGAAAGTAGAATTTTGTACGACTTGTCTATGGTTCTTTTACATTTGAACATTCTTCCCTCCTCCTGCCCTTCTAGACGGAGATCAGGAGTGACCTTCCCCTTCATTGTTTCACTGTAGGTGGGTTTCTTTCTTCAGTTGTCCAAACACAGCACCCAACTACTCTCTATAGTGGGACTTCTAAATAGGAATAATAATTAGACTTTTCCCCTATCAGCTTCCTTAACTCAGTATTGATATCACTATTATCACAAGTAGTGAAGATTATAGGTAATGCAATCATCTCCACCAGACTGTTTATAACCAGTTATTTAGTCAGTCAATTGATCAACCAATTTAAAAACTCATTTATTTATTGAGCACTTGTCCTGTATCAGGTAAATTTAAGGCATAGACTATGTTATTGGTGAATAAAAGGTCCTAGTCTCACAAAATTTAGAGTCTAATGGACTTTCTTTCATTCTACACCCAACATTTTCCACCACATCTGGCATATGGGAGATAGTGAGAAAATGTTGATAAAATAATAATGAAAAACTAAATTTATAGTTAGCAAAGCTGTTAAAATAAATGATGGAATTTACCAATATATCTAAACTAATAAAAGCGTAATATCAAAATTAACCGTCTCTTCAGGATGGGTAAGCCACGCCCACCAGCCAATCAGAGTGACTATATGCAAATTAGCCTAGCCAAGATGGTGGAGGCCGGAGCCCAGGAGAAGCTGCACACAGGGTCCAGCCAAAGTGCAGGATGGGAAGAGCAAGCAAAACAGTGGCTGAAGCCGTGGGCGGGAGGAGCAGGGCCTGGAATCAATCATTTGGAGCACACACATGGGCCTCCTGGGCCTCCCGCGTGTGCCACAGCCACCCGATGGCTCCATCCTGGGAAGTTCTGGGAAGCCATCGGGTGTGCCATGGCCACACCCGATGGCTTCCCAGGTGGAAGCCCGGGGGCGGGACCAGCCAGCTGCCCCCGAGGGGGAAGCCCAGGGGCGGGACCAGCCTGCCCGCCCCAAGGCTCCAACCTGGGAAGCCGCTGGGTGTGCCACGGCCACTTGATCGCTTCCCTGGCAGATGGCCTCGAGGGTCAATGGGAGCTGTGGGTGGCCTGAAAACGACCCTCAGCCCCTCTCCCAGGCTGGCCAGGAACCCCAGTAGGGACCTGAATCCTGAAGGGGCTGTGGCCAGTCTGAAAACTGAAACCTCAGACCCTCACCCAGGCTTGCCACACCCCCATGGGGTGAGGGTCCCCACTGGGGAGCTTGGCCAGCCTGCAAACAGACATCGGCCCCTCACCCAGGCTGGCCAGGCACACCAGCAAGTGAACATCCCTAGAGGGGTCCCAGACTGCGAGAGGGCACAGGCCAGGCTGAAGGACCCCTCCCCCCACCAGTGCATAAATTTTTGTGCACCAGGCTCCTAGTAGTTATAATAAAAAGGAACTATCCTGAGAATATATCCTGGGCAAAGAAAAAAGGGGAAGATAGGTGAGATGTTTTAAGAAATATATCTTCTTTCTCGGTTTGGACAAGATTTAATTGTGGAGAAGACCACTGAGCTACCAATGACTTTAGAGGGAACGTGCATCATTTCCAAAATTTGCCAGCACAGTGACCTAAAAAAAGGCTTCCTGCAGGTATTCTGAAACTTTCATTTCTAGCAATTTATTCCCATAAGTATGCATCACCATGCACTGGCATCTTGTTATAATGAGTGCATTTCCTCTGCCTGAATTGAGTTCAATGCTCCATTCATTTGTTAGTTTTATTCATGAAAAATCCAATCTTCACCAACTCTTCCCCATTCCATTATCATTGAAATATCTTGTAAGTAAAGATAACACAGAATGGATATTATTAATAGAGCGTTCTATAAGCAATGCTCTGAATGACAGATATGACTAGAAGATTGTGTATTTTATTATTTAAGGCCCAAATAAGGAAGGGGACATTTCTCAGAATATATTTAGGTAAAACAAAAGCAATGCAATTCACATGGCATGGCACAGACCATAGTGGCTTGGGGGTCAAAAAAAAAAGAAGAGCAAAGAGTAAGGAAAAGGACCATGGATAAGAAAGGGAAGCTGTTTAAAACATAGGTAGGGACATTCTGAATTAAATGCATCTACTGATTAAGATGGTGTGCATTTCCTATGATCAGTTATGGGAATAAATTTAAGAAATCTGCTTATATCAGAATGGAAAGTCACTGACTCTGAGGGACTGTAAGCAAATACTTGGCATCCCTGACATCAGTTTTCTCATCTACCTCATAGGATGTAGAAGTAGGTTTTAAGGTCCTTTGTTATTCAAAAATATCTAAGAGTTTCAGAGCACTTAAAGGCATTAAATACTTACATTGGCTATAATTTGTTATCAATACTAAAACCTATAAATCAAAAGAAAAATTAGTTCCTAAGTTTTCTATACTCTTTTTACATATTTAGATTTTTTTAAAAAGTATATTTTATTGATTTTTTTACAGAAAGGAAGGGAGAGAGATAGAGAGTTAGAAACATTGATGAGAGAGAAACATCAATCAGCTACCTACTACACACCTCCTACTGGGGATGTGCCCGTAACCAAGGTACATGACCTTGACTGGAATCAAACCTGGAACCCTGTAGTCTGCAGGCCAATGCTCCATCCACTGAGCCAAACCAGTTAGGGCCATATTTAGCTTTTAAACAATGTGTTAGAAATAATAAAATCTATATGTCAAAAGAAAAAAAAAAGTTCCTAAGTTTTCTATACTTTTTATTTTTTTTATTTTATTATTTTTTAATATATTTTATTGATATTTTACAGAGAGGAAGGGAAAGGGGTAGAGAGTTAGAAACATCAATGAGAGAGAAACATTGATCAGCTGCCTCCTGCACACTCCCCACTGGGGATGTGCCCTCAACCAAGGTACATGCCCTTGACTGGAATTGAACCTGGGACCCTTGAGTCTGCAGGCCAACGCTCTATCCACTGACCCAAACCGGTTAGGGCTTCTATACTTTTTAACATATTTAGCTTTTAATATATTTAGGTATCAAATCTGTCAAGAGTGTTGTAGCAGGCATGAGAATTATGGCATCTTTCTATCTGTCAGCAAACAGAGCCATTATAAATTTTATGGACACTAAAAATTTATTATAGGAACTAGAGGCCTGGTGCATGAATTTGTGCATAGTTGAGGTTCCTTGGCCCAGCTGGTGACTATGGCCATCTTGTTCAGTTCTGATCGGGGCCGGCTGGCCAGGGGGAGGGACCATGGGAGGTTGGTAAGTCAATTATGGGGTGGGGGGAGAGTGCAGGAGGTTGGCCTACTGCAGAAGGTTGACTGTGCGAATGCACTGACCACCAGGGGGCAGCTCCTGCATTGAGTGTCTCCCCCCCGGTAGTCAGTGTGCATCATAGTGACTGGTTGACTGGTCAGTCTGTTGACCAGTTATAATGGTCACTTATGTTTTTATATATATACTAGGGGCCTGGTGCACAAAAATTTGTGCACTCGGGGGGGGGGGGCGTCCTTCAGCCCGGTCTGTGCTCTCTCGCAGTCTGGGACCCCTCAGGGGATGTCCACCTGCTGGCATGCCTGGTGAGGGGCTGATGGGTGTTTGCAGGCTGGCCAAGCCCCCCCAGTGGGAAACCTCAACCCATGGGGGTGTGGCCAGCCTGGGTGAGGAACTGAGGGCCATTTTCAGGCTGACCACAGTCCCTTCAGGGTTCAGGTACCTACTGGGATGGCTGGCCAGCCTGGGTGAGAGGCTGAGGGCCATTTTCAGGATGCCCACAGTCCTTTCAGGGTTTGGGTCTCTACTGGGGTACCTGGGCAGCCTGGGTGAGGGGCTGAGGGCCATTTTCAGGCTGCTCACAGCTCCCATTGGCCCAATGTCCCAGCAAGGTTGGCTGGAATCAGGTTTCTGGGGTTTATTTATCTTCTATAATTGAAACTTTGTTACCTTGAGCAGAGGCCTAGGCAGGTAAGGAAGCCTCCTGTTTGTTTCAGCTCTGTGGCATCTATAATTGAAACATTTTTACCATGAGCAGAGGCTCAGCCAGCCTAGGCAGGCAGTTGCAACGGAAGCCTCCGGTTTGCTCTAGTTTCGTGGCTGCCAGCCTCCATCTTGGCTGGGTTAATTTGCATACAGCCACTCTGATTGGCTGGTGGGTGTGGCTTAGGTGTCTCGGAGTGATGGTCAATTTGCATATTACCCTTTTATTAGATTAGATTAGAGGCTGATGCAGGAATGGGCCTTCCTTCTCCTGGCTGCTGGCATTGCCTTCACTCTGGCCTGGAGCCACCTTTCTGGCTTCATTTTGGCCCAGAGCCACCTTTCTGCCTTCCCATGCTGACCAGAGCTGACCAGAGGCCTGGAGAGGCTGGAGCAGTGTGGAATGCCTGCATTGTCACCATGTCGATGACGCAAGCATCCCGCCCTGCCCCTGGTGCTCAGTGCTGTGTATGCAAATTACCCACCATCTTTGTTGGGTTCTTTCAATACTCACTCCTGATTGACTGGTGGGCACCATGAAGATATGGTCAATTTGCATCTTTCTCTTTTACTAGTGTAGATAGATTAGACTTTAGACAAATGGAGGAGAAGGTAGGAAAGTGGAGGTCTGAAAAAGTTAAGTCAGAAGGTCAGAGTAACAGCTGCTAACCAGTCTACCTGCACTGGTGAGAGTGGACAGGTCAGAGCCAATGTGGACAGTGAAGGAGCAACTTTTAAGGTGTCTATAGAAGTTGCTGCCTCTGAGGGAGCTGTTGCTTCTACAAAGGAGAAGTCACCCCTTTGTGGGTCTACAGCTGTGAGAAATGGCTCACCTGTCCAAACTTCAAATGATGGACTAGGAAGCAGACACATGGCAAAAATGAGACTTTTAACAACACTCTTGAGAGCAGTATCCATTGTATGGCACACACCTGGGGCAGAGAACATAGCCTATTTATTTAGTCCCTCCTCTGGTTCCTCGTTGGCTGAGTACTATTTGGTCACCTGTTTCCTAATATGTGGCCTAGGTCTTGCTGTCTCTCATTGGGCCATTAAAATATTGGGCTGAGACCTTTCTAGCTTATTCTACTTCCCTTTGTGTAGGGGAATCTTCCTGGAAAATGTGCTATCAGCCACAGGCACAGCTCTCACATTCTGTTTGATCTGAGGAAATTCAGGAATAGCCTGGCCACATGCTGTTTCTTTTCCATGAAGATGAATCAGAGGCATGTTTCTTACAACAGCCATGTCTGGAGTGTTGGGCGTTGCTGTTGATATGAATGATTACAGGGACTTATGAAACCAGGCAATCAATGAGTCTGGGTTGCCTGTCACTACTTGAGCCAATTAAGCAGAAACAGAGTTGAATCATATATGAGCATTTATTCCAATAATGCCGGCAGTATGGGAGAGCAGCAGGTCACCCATGAAAATCTGCTCTGCATTCCCCATAAACCAGCTCCTTATATTGGGTAGAAGGACAAAGATTACATGGGGAAGTAGGCAAAAGGAATAAAAATGAGTATAATGGTTACAGATTACAGGCAATTGGGGGTGGGGAGAGTTTGCAAAACGCGGGCACCTCTGGGACTCCATTGTTTCAGCAACAAGGTGATTAATCTTTCCATGATAATGGGCAGTTTTCAGAAGAGAATGGATCACATTCCAAAGCTAATTCCTGGGTCCCAGGGTGTACAACTCCCAGCCAGATCAGGACATGCTTTCTTTAATCAGAACAAAACAATCACAGTTAACGGAGCACGGTTAATATTTCTTATAACCAGTCTCTACTATTCCATTTCTGCCCCTAACACTCAGACCCATTAAGAATGAAGGTTAGGTACTACCAGGAACGCTACCTGCAGAGGTGATAACTGGAGGAGAGGGAATTTAGAACGTAGAGATGGGAGATGATTACCAGGTACAATTTCAAGACTAACACTAGCAGTAGAGGGTGCAGTTCCTCCCAATAACCTCTCCATTTTAAGCTTCCTTTTATGAAGAGAAGGTCAAAGGTAAAATAAAGCAACAGCTTTGAAACTGTGGGAAGCTGCTTTGTATAGAGGGGTGGACTGTGGCAGCAATGGAGTTCTGTTCAATTAGAAGAGAGAAGCTCCTGGGAGGAGAATAGGAGCTGATAGCCTCTAGCTACAATGTTATTGGAATGTGCTGCATGTTCACATCAGGGCCGTGATCCCTCCATCCAGTGACTTAGCACAGAGGGGACTAGACTCTGGCTATTTATGTGCAATACAGGGCCCCCCTGGGCTTCTCTTTGAGCTGGCTGAGACTTTATCAGAGCTAAAGTGCAACAACGGGCTCTTTCTACTGAACTATCCTTCCTTCCCTTTCCCCTACCCAGTAAGAGCTTCTTGTAACACTCACAGACCTGCACCAGTGTAAAGGCAGCCCCTGCCTACTCCTGTTCCCTCTTACTTTAATTTTGCACTGGACTTGCTGCACTAAATATATCTTGTACTTCTAATTCTGTCATGGTATTTGCTTCCTGAACTGACACAAGGCTCTAAATTTATTCCTCCCCCTCTTATAGGCCATCTTCATGGATAGTATCTGTCTACTGAAGAAGCTGAAGCAGCAAAGGGCAAGACAGTGCAGTTGAATGGTAACTGTGATCGAGTACTCTGGGTAGCTCTGACCTCTTTAGCAGTTTGCTCCACTGGCTGCTCAATAGTAGCTTTTTTATTCCTAGAAGATTAGAAGCAGAGTGGGTGTCCAGGCAGAATTTGCTTCTCTCTCCTCTCCTGGCAATATACACATTGGCTCAGTCTTAATCTGTTTGGGGTATCTGTTGATCCTCACTTTTCAATTTGACAGTCACTCCTTCATATGGAATTATACATTTCTCATATTCTAGCTTTTTTCTTCCAGTTTCCTTAGATAAACATAGTTTCTCTGTCAGCTGATGCATTTTCATGCATAGGGCCTTGCAAAACTATCATGCTTCTCTTTCTTCAAGGCAAATTCTGAGCACCAGAAACCAGCCAAAGACTCTTTTGACCCTGACCCACAGCAATCATTTTTAGCTAGGGTTTCAGCATGAACTTTGACTGGGTTTAGGTAAGTCATGACATTTATCCAAAACATTATTCAATTATAGGTAACATATGGTATTTGGTATTTGTAGTCCCTTATGATTTGGAGAGGAATTACGAATCACCTCTGCAAAGAGTTTTACTTAGTTTCCTAAACAAAACACAGTCATGTGACATTATTTTAAATGTTCCTCTCATATTGACTAAGAAAATTCATCAACTCTGCATAACAGTTTTAAAGGACCCGAAAAGCCTATTTCTTAAATTTGTTTCATTTCATATATTATTTTGATATAACAGACCAAATAATTGTTAAGTAAACATTTGACAAAATAATTCAATTATTTGAGACTCTGAATCTTTTTAATTCAATAGATGTAAGGGTCTTGGGAAATAAAAACTCTGTCCTCAGGTGTTCTCCCAAAGACATTTCAGAAGTGTCTTAGTTTATAAGCATAGTGCTCATAGGGAGTGTAGGAAATTAAATCTTCTCTTCCTTTGCTGGGAAAGGCCAGGTTCAAATATCCTATATTGCCAGAGTAATATGCAAAGGGTAATATGCAAATTGACCCTAACAGCAGAACAACTGGGAGTGACTGGTCACTGTGACACACACTGACCACCAGGGGGCAGACGGTCAATGCAGAAGCTGCCCCTTGGTGGTCAGTGTGCTCCCACAGGGGGAGCTCTGCTCAGCCACAAGCCAGGCTCTTGGCTGCCAGTACAGCGTGGTGGTGGGAATCTCTCCCACCTTCTCAGCAGCACTAAGAATGTCCAGCTGCAGCATTGGCCTGCTCCCCGCTGAAAAGTGGACATCCCTGAGGGCTCCAGGGCTGCCAGACGATGTCTGACTGCCAGATTAGGACCAATCCCCCAGGGAGCAGACCTAAGCCAGCAGGTGGACATCCTTCGAGGGGTCCCAGACTGCGAGAGGGCACTGACTAGGCTGAGGGAACCCCCCGAGTGCACAAATTTTTGTGCACTGGGTCTCTAGTAATGATATAATGTTGGTCTCCAGAGAGAGCAACACTGATTTTTATCAAACACACCTTGTCCCAGGCTCCACCATTTACTCCATTGAATGCCATGAAGCCTGCTAAAATTAGTTGATAGTAACACATACTAGGATGGTGAATAAATCATTTATAAAAATGTGACTCCAACTCCTAACTTTCTGTTTGTAATGAGCAGAGGCAGCCAATTTATCACCTTGTTTTTCTGAAAGTTAATTGAAAAGTTAAACATTTCATCTCCCAGCTGTCTTGTTTAGACTGTTCATGTCCAACAATTAATTCACTGCTAGTTTTCCTCCCATTTAACCATTTCTGCCACTTAATTGAATCTCATCTTCATGTAAATAATGGTAACACTTAGGTATTTTTTAAGACTGATTCTATAAAACCTGTCTGGTACCTTTACAATTTCCTCTATCTGGGAGTCCTTTGGTCGGTTTATTTGATAGTAAAAACAGGAGTAATGGATAACTTCTAAAATGTAAAACGAACTTCTAATTTCTGTGAAGATTCAAACCAATTGTAGAGCTTGGCAATGCCCTGTGTTAGAGATTGTGATCCCTGGTCATCCTGAGGCGTACCCTAACTCACAGTGCTTAAAATGTTTTCATAAGAAAGCCAGGGTTTAATCAATGTGTTTAAAAATCAGCAAACGTATTCAAAGACAACACTGAGGTTTCTTGTGGTGGATGTTAAAGTAGACACAGCTGGGAGATAGAGTCCAGTTACTGACTGAAATATTTCTTGTGTATTTGGGGTCAAGTGTTGTTGTATTGGACTCTGAGCACTTTGAAAATAAAGAACTTGTCCTTGCCATGTTAGCTTGATAAAGTGTTCAGTAAGTGTTTACTAAATGAATACATGATGTATTAGTGAAAGGAAGGAAGCAATTTAGGACTAAATGGTATAGAATTGATGATGCTTGCCATAAAGCCCTGATAAGAAGGAATAAGAAATAGCCAGAAGGCATGAGATCTTACGTCAAATATTGAATAGTGACTTTTAAGATGACTTAGATTAAAATCATTGAAGTCACAGGTTATGCTGGTCAGCACTTTGTAGATATTCAGCACCGACCTTACAGGCATACACTTTATCCAGTGCTCTGTCACTCTGAGCACTACTCAGTCAGAGATGGTGTATGAGTGAGTAAAGGCTCCTGAGGTAGGGAGGCAGCAATGAGCATGGTGTTTGCTGTACTGTTGGCCTCTCTTCACATTTTTAACCTTCTCTAAGTGCCAGCCCTGAGGTTGTCAACCTGCAGCCACCTGTCCCAGTTGTCTAGCCACTTCAATTCGCGTGGGATCATTTCATCATCCCATAAATAAATGGGGCCTACACTAGTCTTGCTGTAGTAAGCCTCATATAAAGCCCGATCATTTGAGTCCCTCAGGTCTGATCAGTACTTTTGAGTTAATGAACTACAACCTTGCCCTAATCACTGCATCTGCCATTTAGTAATCTGAATAAAATGAGCCTTTCTTATATTTCTGATTATAGTCCCATTCATAAAATCTCGAATTTTTCACTGACCAATACATTGGACTGGTATTTTGACAAATCCTCCAGCCATTGTCAGCTTCTCTTCCTAGGATGGTTGTTGTGTAGACCAGTGGTATTGTTATTATTTTAAAGTATGGGCCATGGGATTCCTACAGTGTCTCCTAGATGGATTAATAAAAGTACAATTATCAGTATCCTGCTATAGAGTTATCAAATCATAATCTCTGTATATAGTGCCCTGACCTTGGCATATAAATAAACTTTAGCAAGTAATAAAATTATGAGAAACAAACAAAAAACCCCACATTTTATCTTTTTTTGTATCTAGATATGATGATGGATTTTAACTGAACTTATTATGGTAATCATATAGTGTATGTAATTAAAATCATTATGCTGTATACCTTGAACTTATACAGCACTGTATATAAATTATATCTCAATAAAACAATAAAAAACTTTTAAAAGACACTATACTAAAGTGTGACAAATATTACTATAGCTCATACATCTGGCTCTGAGGGATATACCCTGAGATGTAATTATTATTACTATTTTTTTGTTAATCCTCACCCAAGGGTATTTTTTCCATTGATTTTTTTTTTTTTTTTTTTTTTTTTTTATAGAGAGACTGTCGAAGAGATGGAGAGAAACACAGAGATAAACACATCAACTGGTTGCCTCCAGCATGTGCCCCAACCAAGGCCGGGGATCAAGCCTGCAACCAAGTTACTTGCCCTTGACTGGAATTGAACCCATGACCCTTCATTCCATGGGCCAACACTCTAACCACTGGACAAAACCAGCTAGGGCAAGATATAATCTGTATATATGAAAGCCTAAGTGACTGTCGGACGGTTCAACGGTCCAATTGATAGCTATGATGCACAATGACCACCAGGGCAGATGCTCCCGACTGGTAGGTATGACACACACTGACTGTCAGGGGATAGACACTTAGTGCAGGAATTGCCGAGCTGTGATGACTTGGCAGCTGCGGTTCTTGGGTGACATACCCAGAACCAGAGAGGCAGGAGCCAAATTCTGGGCTACATCACCTGAGAACAGCCCTCTCACAATCTGGGACCCCTGCGGGGGGTGTTGGAGAGCCAGTTTTGGCCTGATCCCTGCAAGCCAGGCCAAGGGACCCCACTGATGCATGAATCCGTGCACTGGGCTTCTAGTTATTTTATTAATAGCTTTATTGAGGTATAACATTCATTTAATGTAATATTTACCCTTTTAAAGAGTACAGTGTGTGGTCTGATTATATTAGAAACTAGAGGACCAGTGCACAAAGTTCATGCACTCGGGGTGGGGCGTGTTCCCTCAGCCTGGCCTGCGCCCTCTTGCTATTTGAGTGCCCTCAAGGGATGTCTGACTGCCTGCTTAGTCCTGCTCCCTAAGCTGGCAGTGAAACATCTTTAGTGCTGCCACAAAGGCAGGAGAGGCTTCCGCCACCACTGCTGTGCTCACCAGCTGTGAGCCCAGCTTCTGGCTGAGTGGCACTTCCACGGTGGGATCACAGTGATCACCAGGAGGGAAGCTCCTGGCATCAAGTGTCTGCCCCCTGGTGGTCAGTGCACATCATAGCGACCAGTTGTTCTGCCATTCTGCCAATTTTCATATTAGCCTTTTATTATATAGGATGTGTTGTTGAGTTTGTTTGTTTTTTTAATAATTCATTATCCTGGAGACTTCTACTATACTACCTTTGTAAATAGTATAGACCCCTTTAAATATAATAAATGAGTTACCATATCTCTGAACACTTAGACTGCTGATTACCCACCTTGGAGTCCAAGTCTACTGCTGTGAGTATTTCCTTGGATTCATTCATCACATATTTTTTTTCTTCCAACCAGCTTTCTTCTGAAGAACTAGAGACACCCTTGTCTAGAATAACAGATAAATGTTTAAAATACTAGTAATGCACAATTAGCTTGGGCAGAAAATATGGGGTCATATTAATAAGATGAGAACCTAATGTTGGGTTTGGTAGAAAATAGGGACCCACCAGGAAATCAATGAAATTATATGCATGACAATGTTGTGTGTGTTTTTGTAAAATTAGACTGCCAAGGGTGAACCAGCGGGGTCAGAGAGAAGTGAGCCTAAAATCTAGAGAACCAAAAGGAAGGATATTGGGCCAAACCAGGAGCCTGGGTTTGAGTATCGTCAGTCAGAAAGGAAGAAAATACTGCTAGGATTTGTTGAATAAATGGAGCTGAAAGATTAAACTGCATAATACTAGGCTTGGTGGCTGGAACATGGTGTGCTGCTGAGAATGGCAATAAAGTTGATGGTGGAGCTGATAGAGATGAATGAAAACTCTCAACCCTGTACCTCACAGCCGAGCCCATGTTGCCATTGTCATTTCTCAACTACACAATGTGATTGATACTAGGAAGGAGAACTAAAAGAGGGTGATTACTGGATGTCTGAGTTAATGCATAATGCTATGTTGTTGGGGAAAATATTTTTGCAAAGTGATTTGTCAGTAGTGCTAGTGTGCATCCATGCAATGCGTTGATTTAAGCATTTATCCAGTATTTTATTTATTTCTACATTTTTATTTTTTTTCCAGTCCTCGCTTGAGGCTATTTTCTTTATTTTATTATTTATGGGGAAGATGGAGAGAGAGAAATGTCATGTGAGAGAAGAAGATCAATCAGTTTCTTTCTGCACCTGCAGCCTGTGTACGTGCCCTGACCAGGAATCAAACCCACCACCTTTTGGTACAGGGGATGAAGCCCCAACCAACCGAGCCACATGGGCCCAAGATTACCCAGTGTTTTATGCAGGGCATTTTATAGAGACACTCAGTTTTACCCTTTTCATCACATTTTGCCCTAATACCTTTTTTTGTCAATCCTCTTTTCAGTAGAAATTATGAAAAGGAAATATTTATAATTGACTTGAAAAATATTCTGTATTAATCAGGACACTCGGTTACAATACCCCAAAACCCTTTTTGAATGACACATGTAACATCTAGGCCAAAATATTGGAGAAGGTTGGGTCACCTCAAGGTGTCTCCTCCCCTCTGGTGGTTAACTGTGCACGCCACATGCTGAGTCAGCCTGGCCCTGAGTCATTGCTTGGAGAACTTTCTTTGAGAGTTGTCTGATCCAAGTCAGACTTCTGTGTGAATAAGAAATAAATCTTTGTTCTGTTGAGCCACTGGGTTTACTTGTTACTACAGTCTTGTTCTATATCCTGCCTGATATTCTAAGTCAATGGCTTGTGTAAAACCAGAAAAGTAAATAAATTAAATTAAGTTAAATAGCAAAACAAAAATGATAGTCTAAATCTCCATGGGTGACTGACTTTAGGAATAGCTGGACTTGGGTGATTCCTCAGCTTTGCTTTGCCTATCTCTATGTTGACTCCATTCCTAGAAAAGCTATTACCCTAAAATACTGCTGGCTCCTTGTATTTATAGTTTAGCAATCTAATAAAAAAGGCTTATTTAATTGCAGTGTTTTCCCCTCTGAAACAAACACATGCCTGGAATTGGATACCATTACATTGGTTTGGGTCATATATTCATCTCTCTGTCCATGAAGATAAATCATGACCATAGATTTAATACATTGTGATTGGCCTGTTCAGAGCCCAAGACAAGAGGTATGATTAGTTCCATGGAAATCACATAGACTAACAATGAGTGACGAGAGGTTCCACAAAATAAAATAGCATCACTATTACCAAAAAAGGATGAATTGATGCTGGGAGAAAAAAAAATAAGTCCACATTAATTTACATATTTTCAGTATAGACGTTATCTTTTAATAACGAACTCTAGGCAATGTTGTACAGATATGCCCTATAGAGTGCCTCTTTAGTTAATATTTCCCGATGGAATGGTGCCTTTTAGAGTTTAATATTCAATCTCCATGGAGCTTATAGAACTCTCAGTTGTAATATTTTCAAGCCTATCTTTGCATCAGAAAATTTATATTTTTATCCTTAGAGTTCAATTCAACATTTCAAACAAACTTACGTTTCAGAAAAGCCTTGAGCTATATTGCAAAAACAATTAAAATAATGTCAAAATCATAGTAAATGTTTTGAAAAGTATAAACTACAGTGAGTGTTGACAAAGAGGACATGGAGGGTGGGTGTGTCTGGTGCTAAGAAAGGCATCACAGTGTCACCCTCAAGGGGAGCCATCCTCAGCCACTGGGAATTGGTCCTGAATGTCTTTCATATTGTTGCCAAGTTTTTGCTAAGAATTAATTGTACACTTTGACCCTCAAACACAAGAAAGTATTCATGACAATTGTGGGGAAGTAAACAAAGCAAATGAGAAAGTGATTGCAATGAAATTGAAATGTTGCTGCATAAAATGTACTTTTTAAATTACTATATTATTTGATAATCACAGACCTATAGCCTGAATATATTATACTAGGGGCCCGGTGCACAAAAATTTGTGCACTTGGGGTGCAGGGAGTCCCTCAGCCCGGCCTGTGCCCTCTCACAGTCTGGGACCCCTCAGTGAATGTCCTATGATGGCTCCAGTCTGCCAGGCACCTTGTGTGTGTGTGTGTGTGTGTGTGTGTGTGTGTGACCACTGGGGACCTGCCCCCAGCCACATCTGAGGCTTGGAGCAGTCCTCCTGTGTGTGTCTACCTGTCGGGGGCCTGCCCCCAGGCACACCGTGGAGGCTTGGAGCAGGCACCGCCTCTATGATGATCTCTCAGACTCTTGCCCTCCCCTGCATGTTGTTCTCTT
This sequence comes from Murina feae, assembly GCA_004026665.1. Lineage (NCBI taxonomy): Eukaryota > Metazoa > Chordata > Mammalia > Chiroptera > Vespertilionidae > Murina > Murina feae. The sequence continues at coordinate 357 of PVJC01036193.1, read as the reverse complement.
TTTTGAGCGTCGTCAGGGCTGGGTGCAGCCTGCCTCCCAAGCTTGCCTACTGCCCATCTTCCTCCAGCCACCAGAAAGCAGGGAAAACCCTGCCTTGTGGTCAGGCCAGCCTTTTCCTGATCCCTGATCCCCGGAAGGGGTCTGGAGAGCCACCAAGCAGGACTCCAGCCCCCAAGAGCTTGCTTTCCTGCTCCCCAGTGGCCCCCAAAGGGCCTGGGGAGCCGCCAAGCAGGCCACTGACTTTTTCCCACTCACCCGTCCCCTGCTGCCTTCCTTTCCCACTTCCCGGTGCCGCCAAGGGGTCTGGGGAGCTGCCAAGCAGGCCCCTGGCCCCTGCAGCCTTGCTTTCCCGCTCCC